>JABSTQ010001472.1:90000-205000 GCA_013358835.2 Ixodes persulcatus | reverse complement strand
AATTCTATATTTCTTTTTCCCACTGATGTATCCGAAGTCTATAATATATTTATGAGCCTAAACATTAATAGAGGTATTGATGCATACAATATGCAAATAAAACCAGCAAAGTATGTTCTAGATATCTTAGCACCATACCTAACTTATATATTCAATCTTGCACTTGAGTCCGGTGAGTTTCCCATCAAAATGCAGATCGCCAAAGTTAGTGTTTTACATAAAGGTGGCGATTTAAATAATATTAACAATTTTAGACCAATTTCTATACTTCCAGTATTTTCTAAGCCACTCGAAAAACTAGTTTCAAATAGAATTGTCTCTCATCTTGAAAAATTTGGTTTCCGTAAAAGTTATTCCACTGAGTTAGCATTATTAAAACAAAAAAAAAATAATATTAAGAGCACTAGATAATCACTTATTAACAATTGGTATATATTTAGATTTCTCTAAAGCCTTCGACACAATAAATCACGATGTCCTGATAGCTAAATTAGAATACTATGGGGCATTCGTGGGAAAACATCAAGTTTGTTACAATCTTACTTACAGAATCGTACCCAGTTCGTGTCTATATTAAACTTTAAATCTGATATTTCAAAAAATAACAAATGTGTGCCCCAAGGCAGTATTTTAGGCCCCCTACTTTTTATTTTTTATATTAACAATATTGTAAATGTAAATCGTGATCTTAACGCTGAGTTTACTATATATGCTGATGACACTAGCATCTTCTTTTCCGATAAAGATATCCGTACTCTAGTAACTAATGTAATAGCGTTCTTGATCGTGTTGAAAAATGGACAAAAGATAATCACCTTAAGTTAAATTCGCAAAAAACCAAAGCCATTTTATTTAAAAGTCAACATGCTTCAGTTATGATCCCAAACCCACTGATTTTGAACAATGAAGAAATTGAATTTGTCGACACTATTAAAACTTTGGGCGTTTTGTTTACAAATAGTATGTCTTGGAATAAACATGTTGATTATCTTTCGTACTAAACTGACGAAAACAGTGCGGTTGCTAGCCAAATTTAAATCATTGTTACCCCGTTGTGTTAAGCTCCAACTTTAAAATGCTTTGGTGTATTCCGAACTTAATTATTGTCATCTAGTTTGGGGCAATACAACAAAAACAAATATAAATAAACTACATATTTTACAAAAGAAAGCTGTGCGTGCTATTGCCAATGTTTCATACTATGATCATACTGAACACTTGTTCTCATTGTTTAATATAAAACCAACTCCAAATATTTACAGGTCCCGACTTCTTGTGGCGTACAAGAAGTCTACGCAGTTTAAAAATAAAGTTTTTGAGGAATTATGTAACTATAGTCCTTTTCACTTCCTCATATCAACTCCGCCCTAAAAAAAATGGTTTGTTTCCCCATCACATACATTATACTATAACCACACACTAAATTACCAATTAACTACTTTATTAAATGAATTTTTTTTTAAAAGGTGTCGATATTCATGCAATGACGCTGGCAGAGGTACGATCATTATTTTAGGGTTGTTCTCTTAGGTACGGCTAAGGCATACGGATTGCCGTACCATTGGATACTACCATGAATGTATTATTTCATTTTTTTTCTTGCTTTTGTTTGATCTGTGGACTGTACATTTAAAATAGTGTCCTTTCTCTATATGTAGCTATTTTGATCGTTTTGAAATTGCTTGGGAATCGCCTGCTGTAAAGAGGGCCGGACCTCTGTCAAGCTGCTGCAGCAGCTTTTTGTCTTGGTCCCCCGTTTCAGTGATGAAACAAAATAAAGATTTATTATTATTATTATTATTACCAAGCGGCGAGTGAAAATCGAACCCCGAGCCATGCAATCCGCAGCTCACCACCTTCTCTCTCTTTTTTTTTTTTTGTCATTAAAGTAAAGCGTGTTCATTTACAAAATAAAAGCCGCCAACTTGGCAGCAGCAGAGCGGAGAAAGCACATATGCACAGCACTTCATGTCATATCACGGTCATGACGCAGCACGCTCGCTTAAGCGGTAATGATCTTTTGCGAATCATACAGTGTCTATTTATATATTTGTTTCTTTCCACCATGTACAATTTTAAACAGGGATTTCATCGCGGGCCACTGCACAAAGTCGAACATTTCAGTGTGCTCCAGCAAGCTGCTAGTGTAAGCAAAGCCGTCCACAAAGAGGTTCCACGCGGGTTTGCCCTTCTCAGCCACCAGTATGTGGTCCACCGAGACTTCCAAATCGCGTGGAGCCCGACCAAAAAAAGAACTTCGATTTTTTTTTTTTTTTATCGCCGGCATGGAGACCGGATAACTTCATAGCATTCCACTCCGGCCGTGTGTCTATGTTGAACGCGTGGCCGAGCTCCGACCAAAATATTTCAGTGTTTGTGCAGTATACATGAACGCATGTTGTAAATAATATTTCATAATAATAATATTTATTCCAGCCCAGGACAGCCGCGACGCCGCAGAAATTTCGATGACCCATACCGTAGAGGTCTGCGACGCCGCACAATACAAGGTTGAACAGTCACGAATATGTACAGATGGCAATGCGTAATGGTGTGAAAATCGGATGAATACAAACAGACGGAAAAGGGCGGAAAGGGGGGGGGGGGGGATTGGGCAGAGGTCTACGGAAACACACTTGAGGCCTGCCGGCAGAGAGCTCTAATGTCCTTGGCGTCATCGGGGGTGTCTCCAGTCAGCTCAAGGGGCAGCGAGCACCAATTCCTGGCTGCGCGCATCAAGTTTCCGGGAAGGGACACAGTGCGCAATTCGTGCACCACGACGCAGAGCCCCTTGCTTTCAAGTCATGTCTTAACGGGTAGAGCTTCCATATGAAATTTAACAGAAAAGTCCTTGGTGCTTGTTTGTTCAGGATATTTGCGCAAACGTTTGAATACCTGCGATTCTCATAGGGATCCATGTGGGGTACTACGATACAATGGAGGCGGGATAGCCAGATCAATGGTATCCAGGTAAAGTGTTTTCCTCTTCACCTGCATGAGGTAGTCCCAGGAAAAACGGCTTTGGAAGAAATCGATCGCGTCTTCGATCTTTTTGTAAAAGCTTAGCCGAAGCTCTAGGGGAGGCTTCCACTGTACTCACTTGCCAGGCTGCCAGTCAGCACCCCCCCCCCCCCCCCCCCTGAACACTTAAAGGACCGTACCATCCCCGGATTCACTTGGCCCCGGAAGAACAAAAACCGTTGAACTTTCGATTTCAACTTTAAATTAACGAGCCCAGCCCTCCGCCCCCCCCCCCCCCCCCCTTCTCTCCTAAATGATGCTCGAAAACAATTTAGTTCTGCGCGTACGTTCGAACAATGATTGCAAAACGAACGTGGCACAAAGCCTATAAAATGTGTAACTGTCTAATAGACGAGATGGCACGATTTGTGTGGCGTACCATACGCTCGAAAAAGAGAGAAAAAAAAAAAAGACAGAGTTGCGAACAAAAGATCTAATAAAAAAAGAGAGGCATCGGCCGTACCGTTGGCACATTTCTCCCTGCGCACTGTTTAGATGGATTCCGTCCCGGCCCGTACTTATCTGGGCTGTTTCAAGCCCAACCCTGAGGGAATTAGCGACTGAGCAAAAACAGTTCACGCCCATATAGCACTTAGGTTTTTTCACCCATGGGCCTAGCCAAGACCCAGTTGATTTCGAGGTGTTCATGTTTGCCCCAGATATGCTGCAGAACTCATTTATATGCTTCACAGCGAGCTCCAACTCTCGTTTAAAAGTGCACACAATGGCGACGTTGTCTGCATAAGCAAGTATCTTTGTTGGAAGCTCGCCTACAGATTCGCGCAACGGATATATGTAGCGGCTAAGAGTGTTTTACACAGGGGCTCTAAGTGTAATGCAAATAACAGCGGTGACATGGGGCCCCCTTGTCTGACTGGTGATTTTACCCGGATAGAGGCAGTCTTGCGCCCGTTAACTATTAATCGAGTGGTGATGTCTTTATAGCATATTTTAATGTAGCTAGTTAGTCGATCTACCAGGCGGCAACGTTCGAGCAGAGCGAAGAGTAAAGAGTGTGACACCCTGTCAAAAGCTTTGCTCAGGTCTATTTGGATAACTGCTATGGGGTGTTGCTGCGTCTCCGCTGTCTCACAGATAATTCCCATTGTGTGCGCTTTCGATGTAATGGATCTGCCTTTAAACTCATAATGCTGATGGACTCCTACAATAACAAATAACCCATGACCAAGGCGTTTAGTCAGACTTTTTGCAAGAATCTTGTAATCAGTCGTCAGTAAACTGATTGGCCTGAGGTTGTCTGGGTTTGTAACGCTCGAGGCCGCCGGGTTTTTTTTTTTTTTTTTTTTTTTTTCGGAATAAAGACGGTCAGTGCTTGACGCATCGATGGAGGGAAGCGCCCCGAGGAGGTGAACAGGATCGCAGGCAGCTGCACCACGTATAACTCAGGGGAGCCTGCAGTAGCAGACGACCGTCGGCGCCTGCAGCTCGCTCCCGAATGACGAAGCGTTACTCCACCACGTGATCTCACGACGTCACAGGTCCTGAATAAATTTAGAATTGTCTCAATCATTGATAATAATAATAATAATAATAATAATAATAATAATAATAATAATAATAATAATAATAATAATAAATTTTATCTGCTCTTCGAAGGACGCAGGTGGTGGTGTGGGGGGCTGGACAGATAGGTGAGAACCCTTACGCGGAGCGCCTGCCAGCCCACCACCACCTGCGGGAACAAAACAACAAACCTGGGGAACACATGAGTGTGTCTCGCGTGCAACGCATCCGAAACATCCTAAAGCTCTCCCGAAATAAAACATAACAAATCACAACGCACGCGTGATGCACGCAGGGCAGATTATGCGTTGTCAGAGTTTGTCAAAATAATAAAAACAGCGTGCTTTTTTTTCTTTTTTTTTTTTTTTTTACACGAGACGGCAATAAAATGTTTAGTAATGGTTGGAACAACGTGGAAGTTTGTAAGATGCCAGGAAGGACGTTTCCGCGGTGTGGCTGCCGCGCCTGAACCGAAGAGACCTTCGCGATCCCGCTGTACGATAATAAGGATCGCGCGCCTTTCTGGGTCCCGATATCGCTCGCGCGATACGCCGCCGCGCGGACAACGGGAGCCGGTCTATTTGGCAGCCAGCTGAGCACGGAAATAGCCTCCCCGGAGGAGCTGCCCTTTCCCGCCTCCGGGGGGGGGGGGGGGGGGAGGGAGGGAGAGTGCGCCCAAGGTCAGGGTTGCCCGAGGAGCCGACCCTGACCTTGGCGTGCACGCGACCTGCTCCCGGCCAATCCCGGAGCCCTCCGTGCTCCGATGGCGCGGCTCCGGCCACTCTCTCCGCGGCCAGGCCGCCTGCCGCAGGGGTGGCGCACCCTTGTTGGGCGCCTCCACCCAACAGCTCCCAGTTTACAAGGCCGTCGAGCTGGACCTGATACGTCACGTACCGTAGACCAGGTTTCGTTACGTAGGGGATGTTGCTCCTCCGCCTTTCGACGAGAAACGCGTCTAGACCGGAAGGGCCTCACTGCGTCTCGGCAGCCAAGAATCCGAACTTCCCGCGCCGACCCGTGCCGGTAGAAATGTCATGCCATTTCCTGAGATGCTCGATGTTCGTCGACAAAATGGACGACTTGTTGAGGTAAAAACAGCGCACCTGGACGAGGCCGAAGAACAAGTACAGACAGGACCCAGCGCTGCTAAGGAGCGAGTGCTCCAGGCCAAAAGCACCTGAACACTATAAGGAGGCTTGTTTACTCTCTTCCATGACGTCAGGTCAGGGGTCAGATAATGGGCGGCGCGGCTGTTGAATCGGTCCATCTCTCTCTCTCGGACACACACACTTGTTATTGGATGATTCATCGCAAATCGTGCCGACAAAAAGGGTCACATTTCTAATTTTGACGAAAAAAACATGTAGAAAATTTTATGCCTAAAAAAGGGTGAAAACCGTGGTTCGGATAATTTTTGTCCTCGAGTAATGGAACGCAGAAGCGGCCGCAGTGGAAATTAGCGTTTTTCTCGACCGTCACTCTCCTCTTGTGGATTTCGCCTCTACATTATTTTCATTCTTGTCGATAACTCTGTGGCCACCATGAAGAGGTCTCAATGTACTTAAATATTTTTAAGTATTATATATATATATATATATATATATATATATATATATATATATATATATATATATATATATATATATTAAGAAATCGTCAAACTCACATATAAAGTCGGTTTGTGTAAACTTTGACAGGCTGCTATCTGCGACCTACTTAAGTTATATTTATAATTCTGTCTCTCAATGGAAAGCGCGAAAGATGACGTGTAAAAATATATTAAATTCATTAAGTTGTTCTCAACATCTCCCTCGATAGCATCACTTAAAATCGTAAAAAAAAAAAAAAGTTGCAAGTTCTGATTAGTTATCTTTAAAACCCCATTTTTAATTTTGTTTCGCTCTTGTAGATAGGACTTCCTTTTTTTTCCAAGAACCATAGTTTATAAATGTAAGCTATTTTTTTTTATAGCCTTTCTTCAAGTCCCAATATTGTGACATGCGTGTTCGTGTATATACATAGCAAGAAAAGCATGCATCTATTTTGCACATCTCTGTGATTTTTTTAGATATTGTCGCGAAGTTATGCCTTCGCGGCTTTGTTGTTTTAGTTTTACTTTGTTTTAGGGCCCCTGCGCTGATCCCCCAGTGTAGCCTGCCGCTGGCCGCCGCCGCGTGACGAATGAAGTCTCTCCAACAAAGTAATTCGCGAAGGCCCCCGCTTCGGGAGTCAAGTGACACGGTCCGTGTCTTTCTTTTCCATGTTTACTGCCCCCCGGTTCACGGACCGTTCTTCTTGAAGCTCTGGTCGTCAGCAGCGGTTAACCGAAAGAATCGGGGCGCTGCCGAGTACAATGAGCTAAATAAAACACGAAATCGCAAATGTATGGTTGTGCAACTCGAAAAAATACGTGGACAGGAAGGTATACACGACGTTTTGGGCGAACGCCCCTTTTCAAGAGCGTCCGTCCGAAACGTCCCTTGTGGTGGAAATATCATTTTTCTTTGCTTCTAATTCTTTTTGGTGACTATGTATTTTATTGTATTTGTGTTTTTTCTGCATATTTTACTGTATGTTTTAGCCGTCTATGTATAACATTCCTAACTCGTATGTCAAATTCCTGAACCTTAGCTACTCTATCGAGTATAGAATTGTGGATGTTCTATAGAACATCCACAATTCTATACTCGATAGAGTAGCTAAGGTTCAGGAATTAAAACGGCAGTTACACTAAACACTATAGTGTTTAGTGTAACTGCCGTTTTATTGCAAGAAAATTATGTTTGTCAGAAAGTTAATTTATTTTCCGATATAAACTTATACTGTGATCTTGACATCAAGTTTTTTTCTGTCCTCTTGTACTTCTTTGTCTTGTATTTTACCGACTGAATCCAGAGAAGGAGTCCTTCTAACTTGTAACAAGCCCACGCCTTTTGCTTCTGTGGAGAAATTCGTCGACATAAATAAGATAAGAACCGCACGCCTCCTTTGTACAGAAAATTTGGGAAAACTCACTTTTTTCGGCTGGCATAGAGGAACTTCAGTTCCTTGGTGGGAGTACTGTGTGCAACAATAGTCAAATTCAGCTACGCAGGCTTGTGGCGGTGTTTCTAATTCCAATGGCGGATCGTGCTCCGCAACCTCAAAAAGAGGCCGGGCAGGATAATACCCAGCAAATTTAACACGAATGACCAATTCAGGAACTGCTTATGTAGAACGTCCTTGAAGCAGTTTCTTTTATTCGCGGAGGAAAAACCAGCATGTCAATGGCTCCGAATAGAGGCTGCGATTTTCGGACCTCTGACGTTACATTAGTGACATTGGTCCGCGAATGCAATTCTAGGGGTCTGCAAAGCCCTGCCTCATCAGTCAACCCCGGCAACTATAAGTTGTATTTTTTTTTCTCTTTAGATTGAGAAGAAACTTTTTTTTTATTTTTCGGCCGAGTTTTCCCATGGTATGCCAATGAGTAAAGCCTACTTCATACTAGCCCTTAGTTTTACTTATTTATTGAATCATTATCATAATTAACTTATATGTTTCCTTTCACCTCACCACGGAGGGGATCCTCCATCATCTTGGCCGATTAACAAGGGGTCGGCGAAACATCGTTGAGAACCACTGCGTTACATATTAACGTTGAGGAGGGGCGTGAACGGCCTATAACTAACGCCACTGAATTATTATAACGACTAACCAAACGTTGTATAACGTTTTATTGTAGTTATGTACAGTTCCGAATGGTGTAAGCAAAGAAACCTCTGTGTTTACATTGCGTTAAGGAAGCAGCGTGAGACACACGGAGCGATGGTGTTTTTTTTTTTGCGCTAGGCCCTTCACGAATCCAACCATTGATCGGAACAGAGCGAGCTGGGATGCGCCCTGATGCAACGCAGCACAGGCTGGGGGGAATTCTTCAACTGCTTAGTAGAAAGTTAATTTGGTGGCTACTTTGTCTACATCTCTCACCTACCCTCACACGACGTCTCACGGAATATCTGAAAAAGCAAGTCAAGAGCCAACGCAATGGTGTAAATATATAAAAAATATATAAAAAATATTATATATATATATATATATATATATATATATATATATATATATATATAATCTTTTTTTTTTACTTGTGAAGGATATTGAATTTAGAAGATATGCGTTTCTTTCTCTCGACATATTACCGCGTTTGCTAGGCAAAGGGCCTCAAAGGTAGGACTTGGTAAATGTGCATTCTGAGCTTATCCAAGGGAGATCTTGCCTCAAAAAACTAAATTAACATAAATAAAATTCTTTCTACGATTTAGGTCAATATCACTGCAAAATGAACTAAGTCACTGTGCCACTCAGACATTTTATCATCGAAATCATGAAGCCCGAGCAAAGTAAAAATAAAAGTTGGTTGGCCTTCTCTCCTATTTCAGCTGTTGACAGTAAAAGGTTGTAGCTGCTATAATTCTTTTCAGCGTTCTTCTGTATTTGGAATTGTGGATTGAGGCAGGCCGCATCCTCGGATAGCTTCACAAACAAATCAACTAGCCAAAAATTGCGGGGCCTTACGAGGTCGACTTTCGTGATCTATTAAAAATGGTTTCTTTAATGCGACCTGCGGTTCAATTAAAAAATGAAGTGTCTGGATTTACCAGGAAACTCGTTTACCTTTGGGAAAAACACACTGAGGAAACGCAGGAAAGTTTCAGTAATATTTTAAATGTGATTGCTTCTCGCAGGCAGAACTTAGTGGTGGTCATTTACCTCCGTTCGGCTCGAATCAAAGTAAATTACTTTTAAGAGTACGCTATATTTGTAACGAAAATTATGGCAGCCCGAACGTTTTAAACAAACCGCAACGAATCCGAGTTTGTAGTTAATATGGTTTCCGTAATCGCATCTGAACCGTTATGTATATTTGGCTTGATTCTGTGGTAACACGGCACCCTGGAATTGCTGTTTATTGGAGTATGCCTGATCCAACGAAGGTAATATGCTGGCGTAACCTTGGAATATTTGTTCCACCGGGATGTTTAATATCCGCTTGAACGCCTGCATGCCAAGTTGTGCTCAATACTGGTCCAATAAGGTTTCGCCAGGAAATCTCCTTACACATCCACTAATCATGCCCAACTAAACCTTATCAGTTCTTTGAGTTTTCTTTACTATTGTTATTTTGACGCTCTCCTTTTCCTATTTTTGTCGTTCTCAAGTGTTAAAGTGTATTCAAGTTCTCGTCTACTCCCCCCTTATGTAATGCCCCACCCGGGCCCTTAAGGATCGATAAATGGGAGAAAAAAAGCAACATGAAAGCAAATCGACAGAAATTTGTAACACTCCGAGAAGAAATCTATTCACAAGGGCGTCAAGGAAAGCCGTTCCTACACCTTTCAAGTTTATGTTCATTTGTGCCATGTCGCATCCATTATCCTCTATAATTTTATTCAATTCTAGTCAATAATGGTCCCCAATTTCTAGCTGCTCAATCCTCCCGATTACTTCCATTGTCAATAGGTCGAACAACAAATATGCTTGACTAAGGCGGGCGGAGGTTTCGGCACTTCAAAAGTGTTCGCCACCGAATTGAAGGCTCTATATTGTTTAAAAAAACTTGCGTGACACATTTTGAAAACGGTGGCCACAACGTGGTTTTTATTTGTGTTGTTCACGTGTTCTAAAATACACTGCAAATGTAATGACAAAAGAAGCGTTAAAACGGTATACTTTTTAACAATGTTTGCCAGATGGCGTGCTTGGATACATTCTAAATGACGCGTGCAAAGTCGAATAGTTACCTGCCAACTGAGAATACCGGTAGAAATAGCATCAACATTTAAGAGCATACCGAAGGGGCCGTTTAAATAAAACATACGCTGTAAAAGTTCAGTTATTTTGTCTTTGATAAACAAAGAGTGTTAGACGTACAAAGTAGCCTCAGCTATTCCCCTATTGAGCTTAATGATCCGAACAAAATATTTGAGGTTTTCTCGAGGCACCAAGCACTGGGCGCCCAATACAGAAGTTCGCTTAAGGCGGGAACCAAGACGGGAAGAGCTATAAAGAACCAGCCATTTGTCTAGTTTCAGAGTCGTTTCATGTACCGCTTGTCTGGGAAATGAGTAAACCGTGTTTCGCTAGCCGCAAAAATGAACTACCCTTCGCCGAACGCTCCTGTCTCCACATAAATGTAGCGTTCGCGGTTGAAACCAGACGCCAAAGTTTTCAAACCTCACCGTTATCTGAATCGAGGGCTATGCGCAATATTTGGTAACCTTCAATAAATAAAATAGCGGTCGACGAACACCGCGAATACGTAGCGATAAACGTCGTCTGCTACACGCAAACGCGACTAATACCCCTGTCAGACGGAAGCTAAAATGGCATTTACGCCAAATGACATTCAGGTTTCCAAATGACATTCAAGATGGGACGTGCCAGACGACAACTAAAATGACATTTACGTGATGTTTACTACAATTGCAGTCTCAAAGTCGTCCCGTGCACATAGATCACGTTTGCGTCAATAAACAATTTCAACACGGCAAAACACTGTTTTTGGGTTGCCTGCTGGGACAAAAAAATATAACAAAAAGCCGGGATAGAAATTTGCGCTCACTATAGTTTAAATGTGTTCATAATAAACTGTGGTGAAATCTATCAGCCAACGTAACGTCGTCGTAAGCCAATCCGTAAGCCGAGCCTCCCGCGCTCCACCACTACAGCTGACAGCTTGCTCGCTATACTTCGTCTCACCCTAGCATGGACTAACCGCGAAGGCTGTGCTAGCGCGAGCGGCCATCCTTGACTGCCTTGACTAGAGCACTAGCTGCACGAGCCCTCTTGCAGCCGCCGCGGCTTCATTCAAAGCGACTAGCTCGCGCTTTTAGCACGCGCGGCTGACAATAGTCCATACTAAGGTGAGACGAAGTATATCAGCTATCAGTTCTTTCGGTAATTTCGGTAGTGCTTGCTTGCTCTGGTGATATAGGCTGCGACATGTGTCTTGAGGAAACCGAGGGCTTCTAAAAACGCCCGAATGCCGGTCCAGAACCCGCCGTTCCGCTTCTACCGAAGACATTCGAGGTGCTCGTCTCACAAAGTTGTGCCGACGTCTCGAGGGTGGTATAATTGGCAGGTGGCCTCTTCTTGCCGGCAGGCGCTCCTTCCGACATCGTAAAACCGCGTAAATGCTGAGCGCAACTGGAACCAACAGCCGACCGAGGCGAGCAACACGACAGTTTCAGCGGTTCAGAGCCATTAGCGCCATTAGGCCTACTTGATAACTGGAGCCGTGAGTAGGTTAAACAATTAGGAACGTAAAGTGTGTGCAAACTATGCGTTAAACAAATTATTTTCGTAATTAAAACGATGTAAAACTTGTTTCCGCAATATATGCCTTCTTTTTTTAAAAAAATCCCGTAACATGGGCCGAGCGCTGCCGACGAGAGTACGCTTTACGAACTCAGTTTCGCTGAAATGGCATTTGGGTTGAATGGCATTTGAGTTGCCGTGTGGCAGTGTTTAAATGACATTTACACTGAATGTCATTTGGCGTAAATGCCATTTTAGCTGCCGTCTGACAGGGGTATAACGGTCCCTCACAGTACGAGAACGGCGGGGCGTCCCTTTCGGACGCCAAGCCTCCACCACGTGTCTTCTGCCTTCCGTCGTACCTTGGCTGAGCATGCACCAGTGTTGTACGGAACGGCGTTCCTAGAACGCATTCCTTTTGGGAGGAACGAAGGAAAGCCGCCGTTCTATTTTGCATCGGTGGAACTGGAACGGGAACTCGTTACAATTTTATTGGAACGGAAAAAGGAACGGGGTTCCTTTTTCCGTTCCAGTAAGGTATTTTTTTTTTTTTTGAACAGTGAAATTTGAGAAGTATAAAAACATTATCTTTACGAAGATAGAACTGGTTAACGTTTTGATTACTTATTTTAGGGTTTATTTTGTGTAGTCCTCGCTTGGTAACAGTCGGGTGCAAGAGAGCTAGTGGACATTGATTCTTTTTTCAGTGCCCGAGACTGCGGTACAAAAAGCAAAACTTTTAGTCGAAGGAAATGACAGCAGAAGAGGGACGTTTCAAACTCAGCTACTTTCTTTGCTTCCACGGATTCTCATACAACCAGAAATCTAAGGCCGACTACAGCCATCACTGAACTTCCAAAACGAGACCTACAGTTACAACAAAACAGGTTACCAGGCATCGAACGCAGCCTTGTATTCCGAACATTGGTCACTTAAAAGATACACAAAAATTAACATTTATTCCTCCTCCCCTTGTCCCCCACCTTCAAACTGAACAACGAATCCAACCTTCATGAAGGGGGACTTGTAGTTTTCAAGACTGACCTTCCAAAGGCCCTACCCTCTTCTTCACTTGCTTGTCTTGCGGACAGCAACATAGAGAAGCAACTGTTGTTAAGTTCAAACGAGGGACTTTATTAGATTGAAACGTGTGAGGTTGTTGTAAAACGCTCGTGCAACGTGAGGTGGCAGTATATTTGGCTCGTCAAAACCGCCCCCCCCCCTCCCCCCACAAACATGAATATGGTTAAAAGCTGATATTTTTAAAGATAAATATATCAACAGATAAAACCCTGCTTCCGCTTGTTTTCTGTGCCCTTCCATCACGGCATTCAAATTCGTATGCTCTTATTTGATGGGATAGATAAAAAAAAAAGAAAACTTTGCTTGACCTAATTAAATATGGTAATCAGCAAAATACAAATGTAACGTATATGTAACGATACGTTCCATTTTTTAACTGTAACGGGAACGAGTTCCTTTTTCACAGCTGGAACTTGTAATGGGAACGCGTTCCAAAAATCGGAAGGAACGAGGAACGAGCTTTCGTTGCTTTTTTTGAGGAACGTGTACAACACTGGCGTGCACGCTCGAAAATCACGCTGGCGTCAACATAGCGCGTCCTGCAACGTTTGGGAACGAACTCCAAGGCGGACGCGTCTGTCGCTGTACGGACACTCTCGACGAGCTTCAGCGTGTTTGCCGCTTGGGGCAGGTCGATCCGGGATCCGCCAAGGGTGACGTCATGCTCAGGTCTTGTCTTCTAGGTGGTACTGCTCTGGCCCATTCTTAATCTTTTTTTAGAGTCTCTCTCTTTGACGGCAGCGTCCTTCGCGAACCAGCTCGAACGGCACAAGTCCTCGGACATCGCGAGTCTGGCGGAACCTGCGCGAGATAGAGCACACGAGGACTGCGGTGGCCCTCGAAGACCGCCCGCGCAACCTCGGCGCGCATGCATCGCGCAAGAAGTGGCGCCGACCGCGTCTTCCCTACTCGTCGCCCCGTTCGGCCGAAGCGTCTTCCAAATGACGCACGTGCACGCACACGACATCGTCCCTGTCACGAGATGCGGGCCTTATCTGGCATTCACGCAGCTGTCGTTTCGGATGCCGACCGAGGAGTCGGATGCCATCTGTCGTGAATGCATCGTGCTTTTTGCGTACACGTTTCACGGCAGCCCTCTTCCATTCATGGCAGTTAGCGCGGCTTTGAAACCTGCTGACCTTCATTGCCGACTGCCGCAAGTCCCCGACGACAACGGGTGGGGGGGGGGATCGGTGTCCCAGTGTATTAACGCGCCGCAGCTCGGAGCACGTGGAGCGAAAGCTCGCGGTGCAGAACCCAGGTATCCTGGGATCAATCGCCAACCGCTGCCCGCTCGGATATGGATGAGCATCGTACCGGCGTGCGGTTGTGTATCTCTACTGCGTGATGCACGCTGAAGACCACCAGGCTGGCAGTGTATACAGAACTGACTAAATTGCCTATCTACACGCTGCAGACAGCTGTTGAGGCTAACTTCCCGCAGTCAAAACAAACACATAAGAGAATCACGTTTTCAGACAGCGTCCGAGATATACGCTAACTCCGCGTGGCAGTATCGCTATTCGCCATCTCCACTGCTTTGTGAAGCAGCAAAATTGAATGATTTACGAAGTGCTTCCTTTGCTGGAGGGCATATGCGAACAAACCTTCCATTTAAGAGTTGCTTTCCGTGATACGCCAAATATTTTGTAAGATTTAATATATCGGACATTTATGTACGCGTCTTGTGTAAGGTGACGACGTATCTATGATCCGTTTCATGCTTAGTGCAAAACACTGTCAAAGTTGCTGGTGCGAGCGCGTGAAATTCACCCAGATTTTCCCTAGCGCTAGAGCATACCTGAAAACAAAACCCACGATCAAGCCACATGCTTGCGCCAGCAGCTTTGACAGCTTTTTACACTAAATAATAAACGCAGAATGGCCTGTCGTCAACTGCTCGTTACGTTCTATATATTACTCCAATAAATCCGGTTTACAATTGCAAGCAACATCGCGTGAGGGTACTGATGAAGTAACGCATTGGGAATGTAAGCTCACAGCACTATAAATGTGTAAATCATTGACAAACATTAGAATTTTGCATCTCCCACTCTGCGTGCATCTACCCGTATCTCGCGTGTCTTTTTTTTTTTTTTTTTTTTTGCGAGCGCGATTACACATTTCCGCAGGCGATTGTGCTTACACCTAACATCCCATTAGCGAATGTTAGATGAGGTCAGTTCCTATGGCAGTCTCATGATGACTTCCCATGGCAGTCTCCACTTAGGAGACTGACATAGGAACCTGCTTTAGCGAACTGGTTCCCACCCCCGTACTTCAGCGCCGAGCGAGATGAAAATGCGCGTCACCATTTCTGCCGTAACGGCGACTCCTTGAACTAGACAATCCGTAACGTAGAGGATGGTACGGTCGAGCCATGCTGCCGCTTCCTCGCAAACTGCCCCATCCAAAATACGCACCAAAGTAAAAAAAAAAAAAAAGGTTGCTATTTTTGCGTTTTTGTGAGAAATCCAGTGGTAACAGGTAACGTTTTGAGTGTTACTTCGCGGCGATGTTACCCGTAGGAATGTAGCGTGCCGTAATATTGCGTAAGATGCCCCACCCCTGAAAGGCAGCCCACCCCTAATTTTGGCATGAATTGCTTTATTTTTTTTTTTCAGAAACACCGAAAGATAGCTTTGGTTAATGGTGATCTGGTCAAAAACGGTGTTAAACTACCACGGCGGAAGATAGGCCAACATTGCCGACTGGAAAGAACAGTCGTCTTTGGTTCATCGCCCCTTCCTGCGATGACAGTTTCGAGGGTCACAAAACTTAAAAATAACTACTTTCAACTTTTTTTTTTTGATGGCACGCCGAAAGTTAGTTGACCCCCCATTTTTATTCGATTCGCTATCGGTTTCAGGTGAGCCATCTTTTGGGATATTACGGTGGACATTTTATGCGTTGGCGACGCGAACATCGCTTTGCTTCGCCTAGCATCTGCATAGCAACGATGCATGGAATCTGTGTTACCAGGCTTTCCCAAGATAGCGTGTGAAAGAGGCACATTTTTTTTTTTTTCTTTGCCCCCAGTCATATCCTTCGGGCTTTCGCTGCCATCATCTCCCGATCTCCCTCACACACACACGAACAAACAGCAACAAAGAAAAAGAAACCAACATTCGCTTTCACACTCAGTCCTTGAGGTCAGTTCCCAGGCAGGCGGCGACTTGAAGAAGGGGTCACACAATGATCCCCCGAGGTCAGTACCCTCGCCGGGGGGACCTCCTTTCTCGCTGCCCGCCCCGCACCTGACCTTTGGGCCCAGCTGATCGCCGCTCCATTTCTTCCGGCCAACACCGCAGTGCCATATCCCGGCCTGAAATGCCTTTGAAAAGGAACAACTGGCACCGACTTCTATGGCTCATGGTCGATAGGCCCAGCTGGACGTTTTATGTTACCTAGCGCGATTCGAAGAAAACATTTTATCTATTTTTTCTTTCTTTTTTTTTCTCTTTAAGCGCCGCATGTTGCTGGCGTTATAGTTGGCGGTATGGTTGGTTTACAGAGAAGTCTACTACTCGATGATAAAAGCTCATTTCAATCTCTAATGAGCAGACAAATACCTCTGTCAGACGGGCACCTAAAAGGACCTTTACGCCAAAGGCCTTTAGAATTTTCGAATGACCTTTACGTTTTGCCATGCCAGACAACGCAGGTAAATGCCATTTAGACGATGTTTACAGCAATTTAAGTCTCGTAGCTCAGTTCAAACGCATAAATCACGTTAACGCCAGAAAAATACTTTTTTGGGCGATATAAATATTTTTCGAGTTTTTGTTAAGCAAAAAATATATTAAAAGAAAACAAAATGACAAGTTCAGTCGAGTGATTACGACAAAGTCCATTTTAAGCCTAATTAAAGTGTTTTTTTGGCAATTAGCGGCAACCCTGAGCGTCCCCGCTCACTCAGTTGTAGTCCTAACGCTGCTCGGAGCTCCCGTTCCTTTCCGCGCTTCTGCTTCGCTTTTGCCCTGCCCTGTTCGGCTGGGCGTCGTGCTCGTGCTTGAGTTTCATCGCAAGCGTCGGAGGTCCTCCAGCCGATCCTCCCAAAGTCGTATCAGCGCCCAGGTCGCCTTAACGCTCCAATGGAAAGCGCGGCGATCCCTTCCTAGTCGTGGACGCTCCTCAAGTAGTTCGGCATATCGCACCACGCGAGAGTGAGATACAGAAACGTATATGTACAGAAAATATTAAATATACAGGGTACAGTTAACAATACACTATTAAAGGATGATAAATTATAAAGTAGAGAAATAAAAGCAAGATAACTATGGTAGTAAGGAAAATCGAGAGGAGGAAAACCGAAGTGCCGAGACGGACGACGCGAGCAGGCGACGACGAGGCCTGCTAGATCAGCTGGGGCCGTGAGTACAGAAAACTATTAGTAGAGCGAGGTCTGTACAGAATATATACGTGAAACACGCTCTTTTTCGATAATAGAATTGCAAAAGCATTGATTTTAGATATCGGTACGATCTTTTATTTCAATTCGTTTCTCTAGTGTAGACCGCTGTTGACGAGAGCAGGCCTTTAGCAGCCGTAAAGGAGTTGTGGGAACTCCGGTCCGGTTTGGCGTAAAGTTCCTTTTAGGTGCCCGTCTGACAGGGGTATGAGAAATGTTTGTCGAGTGTGAGAACCTAAGTGCTTCTGTAGAGAGTGAGCTCAAATTAATGGATATTGAGTTCTCAATGATATATCCCATTTATGTATCAAATAGGCAAATTCAAAGTATCGCGCTTTTAATTATAAAACTAATTTGCAAACCTAATGAATAAATTCAAAAGCATCGATATTAAGTTCTTAATGACTAAATCCATTTGCATTTCTAATGAGTAAATTTAAGAGAATAGGTATTGAGTTCTCAGTGACCAAACTCGATTGCATTCCTAGAGAGTAACTTTGATACGATGGATATTGAGTTTCTTATAAACGTAAACCTTTCGGTGGACATCCACCTGGTTAGGAATGACAATGAATGAAAGGAAAACTCTAACCAAAAAATTTATACGGAGCCCGACGTTTCAAGGCCAGTTCGACCCCTTGATCACGGGTGACTGTTTTTGTCCTTGTCGTCGTCTTGGAAATTGCCCGGTGTTGTTAGCTTCTTTAAAACGGCCGTTGCATCTGCACGCGCTTTATGGTTCGTAGCGCCTCGCGTGACGCACCGCAAACCGGACACGTAGGCGCTTGGCAGTGTCCCAGCTGACCGGTTGACGTTATTTTTGGTGTTCTGGATGTACCAGGACTCTAATAAAAGGCGTCTTCGCCAGTTTCTTTTGGTGCCAAGAATAGAGAAATTATGGAATCCAATCCTGTGACCCTCTTTTTGGACGTGTTCTGCCAGCGCACTACCCTGCACGTTATTCTTTTTGACATCATACTGATGCTGGCGTAGACGTTCCGGGAAGTTTTTAGTTTCCCCGACGTAGGAGGCGGCGCAGTCACTTAGACGGAATGGAACAGAACTTAGACGGAATGAAACAGAAGACGCCCCTCCTCCACCCAACCGCGTATGCGTCCCGTACACCAAGGGCCCAAGCGAGACTCTCGCGCGCGTTTTACGAAAATACGGCGTCAGTGTGACACATAAACCAGTGTCCACCATTGGACGCCTCTTCTCGCTTCCAAAGGATCGTTCCCCTAAAGAAAAGGCTCAGAGACTCGTCTATGATCCCGTGTGGTGACTGCGCCGCCTCCTACGTTGGGGAAACTAAAAACTTTCCGGAACGTCTACGCCATCATCAGTATGACGTCAAAAAGAATAACGTGCAGGGTAGTGCGCTGGCAGAACACGTCCAAAAAGAGGGTCACACGATTGGATTCCATAATTTCTCTATTCTTGGCACCGAAAGAAACTGGCGAAGACGCCTTTTATTAGAGTCCTGGTACATCCAGAACACCAAAAATAACGTCAACCGGTCAGCTGGGACACTGCCAAGCGCCTACGTGTCCGGTTTGCGGTGCGTCACGCGAGGCGCTACGAACCATAAAGCGCATGCAGATGCAACGGCCGTTTTAAAGAAGCCAACAACACCGGGCAATTTGCAAGACGACGACAAGGACAAAAACAGTCACCCGTGATCAAGGGGCCGAACTGGCCTTGAAGCGTCGGGCTTCGTATCAATTTTTTGGTTAGAGTTTTCCTTTCATTCATTGAGTTTCTTATGATCAAAATCATTAGACGTTGACTTTATATTGAGTTTCAATTGACTTTATAAGAATACATGAAAATCGCAATTGAAACTCGTTGATAACTTTTGTAAATGAGATAGCTACACAGGTAAGAATTGGCGAGCCATTTCGCTGGAGGCAATGGGGCGTTTGACTCGCATCAAATTCGTCGAGGTATGTTCCCGTCAGTTCGCATTAAAAGGCAAGTAGCTCTCAAGTTTTGCAGCGCACCTGGCCTGGCAAAGCGACTATTTTGAGGTCGTTTTTCCACAACGCAGCAGCTACCACGACTATCTTTACGTCGCAATAGCTGCTTGGTTGTGGAAGGGCATGTTGAAGGAGAGTTACCTACAGCCAGTGTGCTGTTCAATGTTCGCAATGGGTTATTTGCTTTCAGTGAAATTGATGGACGAGACGTGTGTGAGCAGATGTGTACGTTGGTGGAACGATTGTGCGAGATGCTGCAAATGTGAGAGAAGGACACAAAGACGTGTTTTTGTTGTTGTTGCTGTTATTCTTGCTGATACGCTTTTTTAGAACGGGGGCGCCCGTGACCGCGCCTGCCATAGAAGAAACATAAGTATGTACGCGAGCTGTTCTGTAGAGGCGCGGAGAGCACACAAGAACGGAGCCTGGCAACACTTCCTCGATAAGGAAGCCTAAGCGCTTTCCCGCGTCACTAAAGAAGGCCACCGTAGGCCAGAGATTGGACACGCGAGTGGTGCGTCAGCGTTCGGCTGGAACTCGTGTCCAATCAGTGATTGGGCACGACTCCTAGCCGTACTCTGACGCCGTATAGTCGTGTCTATTCTGTTGTCAAAGGTGTTCTTCTTTAGTGACGCGGAAAAATTAACCACTTAGGCTTTCTTATCTAGGAGATGCTGAACCTGGGAGGCGACAGTGGGGAGGCCAGGGAGCATGTCCGCACACTGCGACCAGGTGGGTATTTCGCAACGGCAGCTGCCGAAAAAGGGGGGGAGGGGAAGGAAGGGTGAGCCTTCTACCCGCGATCACATAGGTTTCTCGGAACAGCGGTGGCCTACAGGCGGGAAGAAGGGGGGGGGAGGGGGAGGAGGAGGGGAGTGAGGAACGACTGGGAGAGGGAGAGTGGTGCTTCTGCTGTAAAGTAGGTTTTGCGTTCGTATAAATGATTTTTTTTTTTGCCGGCAAGGGGCATTAACAGTTACCGCTGTAACATGACAAACACCATGATGTTGTGCTTTTGAAGTTGTCCGATCGGTCCCACACTTGTGCCTATCTCAAATACTCTACTCAAGATATCGTTACTTCAAATACTTTTTGAAGTATCTTGGTATCTTGCAAATACTTTTTATCAAGAGTATTTGATACTGTATTTTAATTCCATTTCTGAGTGTCTTGTACTCATTATCTCATATACATTTTTGACATTTCGCTCATTTTCCTAGTTTTTCGGTATGAAATGGCGTTGGCGCGACGCGTGCAAACGTCAACATTCTTTCGAGCAACTTCCCGGTTGGTGTCGGCGTGGCGTCATGTTTGAGGGTTGGGGGAAGTGATTCAGTTTGGATCTGAGGTGGCTTATTGATCTTGTTTACGAACTGCGGAGAGAGTTGTGGAAAGGGTGGAGTGAGAAAGTATTGACAGTGTTACGTCATGCGCCGAGGGATGGAGGTTTGTTGTCCTTATGAGCGAGGCTGGGGGAATAAATGGTCAGCTGAGTTTGAGACCTGTGTCTGTGTTGTCCCCTTTTTTCTTCTCCTTTTTGTCCTGCGTCTTGGGATTTACAATGATGAAAGTTCACCAGCTCGCTTGCACCTTCTCTGTAATTTCTAACCAAATCCAGTTGATAGCTCTGATAAGCTACGGTGACTTAGATTGAGCTCGTGAGAAGATCGCTTTTGTGCCGATTGTAACTCCTATTTCACGCCAAAGTTCGTACAATGAAGGTTTTCCCCTTGCCTTCCCAAAGGCGCTTTTTTTCCCTAGAGTTTCTCGAAAAAAATCCGCAAACAAAAGGGCTGGTTTTACGGAAGTAAAGATTACCACACTGAGGCCCAACGCAGAACGGGAAACGACCCACGACAACATTGCAGACTTCGGAAAATGAGAAGTGGACACAAAAGGAAGACACTTTTTTTTTTTTTTGCTTGTTGTATATTTTACCGCGCTAAGGCAAAACGTCGAGGTTTTTTTTTTTTTTTTTTCCTCAGTTCTGCGTTTATTGCTTACACGAACACTGTCCGTAAGCGAACATTGATGAACAGAGAACAGGACAGGAAACGAACTACGCGCAAGATGACCTCTCAAATTGCCAACAAAGCGTCCGCCAACCTTGACTGCCTCTGTGAACCAACTTACTTGAAGAAGGCGCGACCAGTGCCATGGCTATTATGTGGGCTCTCTGTTTATTCATTCCCTCATTTCAGTATCCCGAGTTCGTTTATAGTGAACTCCCCATATAGGAAATATGAGTTGAAGTTGAACGATGCGTCTAAGGTGCGCCGTAGGACGTGATATTCAGCGATGTCACTATACCTCCAGCGACCTTATTTCTTTGTGTCCTAGAAATATTTTGTAACACGCATCAGTGATAACCTGCTCCTTATAGTTGGTGCGCATCAAATAACCGCATGATGTTTTTTTTTTTTGTTTTTTTTTTATTGCCGTTTTGTGCTGTTGCGTGCTAATAAACCGTGCTGGTAAACCAGATTTGCGCATCGCAACTGTATAATTGCGCCCTGACGTCGATACAAGTTACGCAATGCGGAAGTATCTTCAAAAGGAATTGAATTACATTTCTAAGTATTTGTACTGTTCTGAAAATACTTTACAGGGAAAGTAACTTGAGTAGTATTTTAAATACTTTATGAAGCAAGTATTTAGTAAGTTTGCTTAAATACTTTTATCGAGTATTATGTCCAACGCCGATTGCTCCCATCAGCTCATAGCGTCGGCTGCGTATGCACCCAAGGTGAAACGAAGTTTAGTTGCTCCGTGACAGCAATGGACGGAGGAGTCATATGTTGAATTCAGCTCGCAGATCTCGAGCGCTCCAAAAGCGCTCCATTTGGAGCGCGCATATTCCGCTCGCAGATCTGGCTCGAGCTGGTCATCTTCCCCTCGTAGATCTCTGGCAACGCCCGCTCCACGGAGCGCCTCAAACTCCGCCGAACTTGCTCTGCGGGATTTCACAGATCTCTCCGGAAATTGACAGAGCGGCCCACGTGATTTCCTTTGCGCATGCGCGGCGAGGTTGGCGAGGTCGGCGAGCGGGACGGGTCGTCGAGTTGGATCTGTTCGGGTGCATCGGTTGTTTATGTGGGATTGTGACGGCTCGAACGCTTCTACCTCGCGTAGATCAGGGATACAAAGCCGGGACTGTGGAGCGTGGTAAATCGTAAGTGCTGACATCTGTGATCGTGAGAGGAAGAACGACAGGAAAGCCGGAGGCAGACGCAAGGTTAGGCCTGTTCATTCCGCAGCCAATGATTGTTTACCTTTTTACACGGCACTCCGCCGGCGTTTTCCCGTGCAATAAAGCAAGAAGAGATTATGCAACGACCGTGCAAGTGATGGTTTGTTACCTCTGTGTTTATTAAAGTCGTACCAGAAATCTGAACTCCATCGCTGGCAATCGCTGTCCGTGCCCCGCCGCTTCGACGCGGCCGAAAGGTATGTGACGGTGCCGAACGCGGACGTCTTCGTTATTTGCGACATGAGCGCCGTGGTACGTATAATTTCGCCCGGCCTGTGTCGCGCGCGTGTTATTTCTGCGTCGGAAAGATCAGTCGGCTCAGGCGTTGGTGGGCTTGTCAAGTCAGCGAATGGTCAAGTTCTAGCAGCGGCCATTTTGAACGGCGGAGGGGAAAGCGATGGGGAGGGGTGTGGGGGAGGTCGCTCCAAAAAGGCGAGTTTATCTTCCCCTCGTCGATTCGGAGCGGGTCCCACGGAGCGGAATTTTGCCTCCCTCGCGGATTTTGGAAAGCGCTCCGGATCTACGAGTGGAATTCACCAATAGTCACGTGTGTTACGCGATCTTTCTGGTGAAAGTCGCACCAACTCGCCAGTACGTGTTGGCATTTTGGTCCTGGCGAAGCGGAGGGCGCAAAGAGTGAGCGGAGATACGAGCCTCCTTATCTCCAGGGACGCGGTGGCACGCGAGAGGGCGAGACGTCGTTGTCGTCTGAGCGTACTAGAGAGCCTAGGTTTGGAGAGACGGAGCAACTCAAACCACGGCGAGAGCGTTTGAGATCTAATGACGGACGCCTCCCGAACAGACTGGTCGCAAACGCGCGTGCGTCGCCCTGTCGCCCAGTGAGGAAAGAGAAGCGCTTTTGACACCTCCTCGCACGCGGCCCGTAAGCCACCTGACCACGATCGAGCCGTTCGAGACACTCTGAGATCTGGGCACACAAGTGCGGGTAGGCGCGCAGAAGCCGCCGGGTCTATTTCGGGAAAAAGGCAACTGCGTTGTGGGCGCTCGCTCGTGTCGCCGTGACATGCGCTCAGGTGAGCTTCCTGTTGGGCGGTCAACTTGTCCGATTCGCTGTCTTAAAGGAGGTACTCGCACGATTTTTTGAGCTACCCCAACTAACTGTATAGTCGGAATCGCCGGCCTTTACTCTTTCCGGCATGCTGTTTTGTATCGCGAAATTCAGAATACTTATCGTGAAATCGGCAAGTGAATATGGCGCCAAAGCCAAGATTCAAATATACCCGCGCTTTTCAATGCAGTGACGTCAGGGGAACGCACGCTTGATGGTCGAGGGGGCAGTCTAAAAATGGACTCTGCCGAGCATTTGTTTCGTGCCGCTGCGCGGGAGCTCCAAAGCATTTATTTGACACCATGAAACTGTTTGTAATCAGTTGGGAACAAAATCTACAGGCCAAAGAGCGAACCCCTGCCTTCCCCTGGCGTCACTTTTTCATCGTTGCCAGTTGAGCCATTCACTTTGAAAAACACGGTAAGGACCAAAATTGTAAATTCAATAACTTCGGGAAACAAATTTTTTTCCCCAATATTTGGGTTACCTTTTCAGCGATGTCTGTTGGTTTGTTTAACAAATTTTCAGGCAAATCGGGGACTACGACGAAAACGCCGGAAGTCAGTTCACACACTGGCGTTTGCTGACGATCGACTTCTTTCGATCTCTCATGACGAGAGAACAAATCTGTCGCCATCTATGAGAACTGACCTTGCAACTGAATTTCACTACAGTGAATGTGCTTCCGTATTTACGAGATCAAATGTACCTCCATCTATGAGAAATGGTGTTTTAAAGCATGGTTAAAAGTTGTTTTCAAGCCAAGAAAGAAAGAATTGGCGCGCGATAAAAATAGAAAATGTACGGAAATGCGAAGTGTTCCAAGGCCACCCCATAGATGGCTCCAGTGTCTTATCTCGTCTAGTGTCACTGGATAACTTTTCAGAATACCGCATTCCTTTTCCCTCCGCCGCTCGCCTTCACATTCGCCAATTCTGGTCACGTGGACAGAAGTGCCACCATGGAGCGTCCTGCTTCACCAGCGCCACTTACTTCCGTGTTTTCCGGCATTTCCAGTTCCGCTAGATTTAAATTTAAGACTGTTTTTGTTTTTTTATGTGGACCAACGGGGTTTAGCGATAAGGCGATAATGCCTGGGTGCTGCGCCAAGGGCTGTAACAATAGGGCAGAGTTTGGGAAAGCACTGTTTAGCATGACTCAACAGAATGCAGACCGAGAACGGTACAAGAAGTGGTTACACGGCATCAATCGAACGAACTTCAAACCAGTGTTGGACAAAATACTCGATAAAAGTATTTAAGTTAAGTTACTAAATACCTGCGTCATAAAGTATTTAAAATACTACTCAAGTTACTTTCACTGTAAAGTATCTTGAGTAGAGTACAGATACTTAGAAATGTATTTCAGTTACTTTTGAAGATACTTCCGCATTGCTTAATTTTTATCGACGTCATTGACAACGGCAGTTATTTAGCTACGCAAACCTGGGTTACCAGAATGGTTTATTAGCACGCAACAACAGAAAACGAAAAAAAATGTATCGTAGGGCTATTTTATGCAGTCCGACTATAAAGAGCAAAATATTGTCACGAATGATAAATGATGACGCGGCGAATAACTGAAGAAACTAAACGTTTAATGGGGCGAACTTGTTCCCAAAACAAAAGAGAGAAAGGCTAGCGTCGCAGGCGTCCATGTCAGCGAAACAGCAGGATCGACCGCTGGGGCGAGACTGACTCCGGACCGCCACTCGGAGCACCTTTTCTACCCGCGTGTGTTTCTGGAACATTCGGCGTAGAAAATTCGGCGCGTAGAACTTTCGTAACGCAATCAGACGACAAAATCCTCGAACTTACCAGAATGTCAAGTTGAAGGAATAAATAAAAGACAAGTCCGCTTTCTGGTATCGAACCCGGAGCCTCCGCGCGAGAGCCTCCGCGCGAGAGCCAAGCGCGGTAACCACCCGCCAAGCGCTCGCTGGGCGACGCGCGTGGCAGTATCACTGATAGATGTTACAAAACATTTCTGGGACAACAAGAAAGAGGTCGCTTTAGCTATTGTGGAGAAGATCAGACCGTGGCGCCGCAAGCGGTTAAGTTTAGAACTAGATGGATGAGGACAACAAATACAATGGCTCAGCGCTCGGCTGACTTAACCAGCCTATACAGTTACTCTAACTTAACCGAACGCGGCGTCAGCGTTTGGCTGGAGTTCGTGTTCTCGGGTGAGGGGGAGGAGGGGCTCTTTTGTTACCATTCCGGCCTGCATGAACGATGCAGCATGCACGGTCCTCAGCTAAACACAAAAGCCGAAGTGGGTCAAGCTCGCATCCTCTGAAGACTTCTTTCGGAGACAGATCCGGCACCTAACGTCATGGACATTCCCACAAGGCCTGCAAGCACGTGCACGGGCCTTGTATTGGGTAAACACTGAGGTGTGGGGACAACAAACGGGATAGAGCGCCTCGCCGATAGTGACATCGCTGAATATCACATCCTGCCGCGCACCTTAGACGCATCGTTTAACTACAATCCATATTTCCTATAGACCGGCACGCAGCCCTGACGTCACGCAGCTGCGGTGGCGCTGTCGACGGCACTGCTCATGCGCAGACGCTTCACTTCACGCGAATTCGGTTTCTGCGCACGCGCAGTGCCCACACCTGGTGTGGGCAAAGAGGGCTTGTTTGTAAACAGCGTGTCGGTCTATACGGGGAGTTCACTATAATCGAACTTCAGACACGGATATGAGTGAATGGATAACAAAGAGAACCCACATAATAGCCACGGCATGTCACCCTGCTCGCAGTTCGTTTCCTGTCCTGTTCTCTGCTCAGTGTTCGCGAGAGCAATAAGCGCCGGACTGACAACACAAAGAAAAAAAAAAACCTTGACGTTTTGCCCTAGCGGGGTCAAATATACAAAAAGCAAAATAAAAATGTCTACTTTTTTGTGTGTGTCCACTTCTCATTTTCTTCTATTTGTTATTTCTTGACACTTAAGTCTGCATTGTTCTCGTGGGTCGTTTCCCGGTCTGCTTTCGCCTCCGGGTGGCATCTTTACTTCCGTAAAACCACACCTTTAGTTTGATGATTTTTTGGGGGGAAACAAAAGGCGCCTTTGGGAAGGCGAGGAGAGAACCTTTATTGTACGAACTTTCGGCTGAAATATGAGTCACAGTCGGCAAGAAAGCGATATTTTTACAAGTCACCGTAGCTAATCGGAGCTAGCAACAGGATTCGGTTGCTCGAAAGAATGTTCACGTTTCCTCGTGCCACGCCCACGCCACTTCATACCGAAAAACTCGGAAAATGGCGGAATTTCAAAATGTATTTAAGATAATGAGTACAAGATACTCGGAATTGTAATTAAGATAGAGTATTAAATACTCTCTATCAAAGGTATTTGCAAGATACCAAGATACTCCAAAAAGTATTTAAGATACAGTATCTTGAGTAGAGTATTTGAGATAGGCACAAGTCTGCTTCAAACCCACAAGGTCGCATTTCTGAAAGCATAAATAATTGTACTTAATGTAAACATGTCTAAACAACAAGCTGTAGCGCTACACTCTGTTGGGATTAATGTGAAACACCGATTCATACTTATCGCAGGTAATTAAGGTTGTAATCACGGTGGTTGTGCCCGGCAGTCTTCGGGTCGTTGAACGCAAACCACGAGCTTCCGATATCAATACGTGTGTGTCACTAGAACCCTAATTATGGGCACGAAATGTGTCTGTACCGAACAGCACGTATGGCATCGATCTCTTGCAGCGATGAAAACATGCGCTTGTATTTCCATTTTTCACGTGCACCAAGCATGCCTATTTTGGTCGTAATCCGGAACCGAAACCAATTTTCCCGCGATACCGTTCTCAACAAACATCCAAAGTAATATAAACAAAGCGGAAAGTTTTATTTATTACTATGATATTATATTGCAACATTATTTTGTGCGCTTCGTAGAATTTAGTGAATTTAATATCACGAAAAGTTGAAACACTCATCAATGTGATCTGGCAACAATGGCAATGCTCCGAATCTTTCCGAACTTTTCCGAATCACTTGAGATTCGGCTACTTTTCCGAATCTTTCCGAATCTTCAGATGCGGCTCCGAATCTCGATTCGAATAAAGATTCGTCCCATCACTAGTATTTGTTATGCTCATTGCCTCCGCTAGGTGAATATTTGTGGCTTTAGTAAGTTACAGCTCAAGAAGGTAGGGTGAGGGAAAGGTAGGTTTGGGAGAAGGAAGCAGGCGGAATGCTGAAACAAAGAGGGGGGAAACTTCCTTCTCTCTCCACTGTTCCTCTTGCTTCCTCCTCCCCGGCTTTCCTTTCCCTCGCCCTACCTTCTTGAGTTGCAACGAACTATAGTGGATGGTAAAAAAAGCTGTCAATCGTCGCGCCCACGTTCATTGAAACAATTTAGGCAATGAGGTGCCCTTATTTGCGTCCTATTCTTACCAATTAATGACCACACTCTCTATACGAACGGCTCTGATCTCGCCGTAAGAGATATTAATAACGAGTTCCACTGGTCGTTTTGGAGCGCGCCGGGATCAGTAAACCAGATCCCAGATGAAAAACGCGATCCGAACGGAATCGCTCCGCATCCGGATCCCCAATGGAATCTGGCCACCACTCCGGAATCGACGAATGCCTTCCCGTCATTCACCTTCCCAGAAATTCCCTTCCCGCGGTCCCGGATCTCGAATCACATGTTTTCGCAATTGCGGCGCTAACAACACGTGTTCAACGCACGAGCTAAGTTAATCATGACGTGCAAGATGCATGTCAATAAGCGATGTGCATCAGCGTAGCCCACTTGCCTCCTCATCGGAATACTCGTGAATGGTGTCCACGTACGTCTCGATTTTCGGCCTCTCATGCGGGACATGCAAGACATGCGGGACATGCAAGCAGTCCTCGTCGTCGCTGCTACTTGGGTTGAGCCACTGCTGCTGGAGGAGCTGCTCGAGCAACTTGACAACGAACTGTCATCAAGCAGCAGCAGCAGTAAAGCGGGCGGCACTTCACGAGCGGCCATTATAATTCTTCTGAGGCAAGATACCCGGCAAGAAAGGAAGTTACCTGTGCGCGCCGAGGGCTGTTCAGGCTGGCTTCCGGTCGAATCCACCGAAATCGGCGGAGCGACTTTTCTCGGATCCAGATGGAGAGGAGCTGATCCGAAACGACAAGTGGAATACGCCCGTCTCGATCCCGATCGCCCAGAGAAATAGGCGCGCTGCAGAAAAGTCAATCCCGACGCGCTCCTAAATTACCGGTAGAATTCGCCATAACAAGTTTCAAGGCGATTGATGGTAAGCGGTCGCGAGTGTGTGAACCAGCGTTTCGACAGACTTTACAGATGTCCCTAAGAAAGGGTTCGGGAATCAACGCGTGACCACACCGATTAATCGTAAGCGAGAGCTTTGACCTCGTCCAGTTTAATGAAGGATAAAAAAAACTCCAAACTCTCTGGTCACCCCGAGTGTCGGTCATCCTTAAAAGCAGGAGGTACCCCTCCCCCTTTCGATTTACCGCCCCATGTGCTCCGTTCGCCGAATGCGGTAGCGATATATACGTAATTCTGGGCAACGTGATCACGTGACGTCACGCTGTCCCGTGACTTCACGATGTAATGTCGCGGTGTCACGTGACTGGACGTCAAGTGGCGCAATGTCACGTGGTACCTGACGTCATGCGACGTGGTCACGCGATACCATAACGTTATGTGACATGGCGTCACCTGACGCATATCACATGGCCACCGTGACCACGTGACCTGTAGTGGCACCAACCACGTGATCACGTGGTCCATCGTGGCCTTCATATATATTTAGCAGGGCGTCAGCCCCTCCAAATATAGCCGAAGACGGTACGGTGCGGCAGGGTACGGCGACGCGACACAAACTTCGGCTTATACGGTGAGAAAGTGAGGGAGAGGAGGATTTGAGAGCCAGTGGGGACGTCAGAACGCCGACCTCTGGTTAGAGTGATTAGCCGGTATCAGCAAAAGCTAGCTGCCTTTGTCTCGACTCGCTGTTCGAACACGCTTGAACAGTGAGTAGAAACAAAGGCAAATAGCCTTTGCGTCTACGCTCTAATCATTCCAATCAAAGCTCGGCGCGCTCTAACGTCCTCGAGCGCTCTCATAACCTCCACTCCCTTGTTTTTTTATGGTATAGCTCCCCTCGAAATGCGTTCTGTATTAAAAACACTCTTTCGTCAATCACGGTGACTTGCTAAGGGCAGCTACCTACTACTGGTATTTCTTGTTTTGTAAGCTGTAATCTCATGGTTTGGGATAACCAGGGGCGGATTTAGAGGGGGGGGTCCGGATGTCCTGACCCCCCTCTTGATTTCTGCATGTGTAAAATTTAGGGCGCGAAAAAAGAAAGAGAGTGAGGGGGTTCCTAAACAAATGATACGCTGACCAACACCTGACCCCCCCCCCCCCCCTCAGGAAATTCCTGCATCCGCCCCTGGGGATAACAAAAGGGGAAAAAAATACTGAAAGCTAGCGCCTTGGACCTTCAGAAATATCACTTAGGCCGTGTTCCAAAATTTTGTCGATCTTTCGCTCGATTCCCATGGTGCAATTTTGCTTGAGATTTCAAAGCTGTGACGTCGGTTATGCGGCAAAGGAGAAGAAGAAAAAAAAAAAAAGCAGGCAAAGCCCTTCCGGAAAGCCCTCCACCTTTGCACATTAGCACAGCGAACGCTGGAAAGGAAGACTCGCCTCCTCTCCAGCGTTCTCTCTACTAAAAGAGGAGAAAGTAGAGGGCTTTGCGGGAAGGGCTTGTCCTGCTTTTCTTAACCTGCAACAAAGTATTTGCCCCTTCTTCTTATTTTGTTTTTTGTAACAAAGTTCACACTTCCGGTTCAGGTATATTTTCTAAATTTTTACGCATCATTCTTTCACCATAGAGGCCCGTTCACACACTTGCGACCTCTTAGAACCGAGTGAGAGAGAGAGAGAGAGAGCTTTTATTGAGAAACGACGATAGGATGCGTGGCTATGCGCCCGGATGTCACCGTCGCTTAGAACCGAGTGCCTTGGAATCTCTTAATATCTCTTACGACGAGAGGACACACTGGCGCCATCTATTGGGCAGCAGTGTAAACTTGGCGGTCCGGCATATTTTATATTTCTCCCGCGCATTATCCTTTCTTTTTTTGGCTCGAAAAACTTTTGTCAACTTTATAAAGGAGCCTTTCTCATAGGTATTACGCACATTTGACCTCGGAAATCCCGCAAAACCTTCGCTCTTGTGAAATGCAGTTCCAGGGTCACCACATAGATGGCGCCAGCGTGCCAGTGTGTTCTCTCGTCCTAAGAAATTTTAAGAGGTTTCAACAGGTGTCGTCTCTCTCGGTCGTGCTCGGTTGCAAGTGTGTAAACGGGCCTTAAAAGTGAATTCCGTGTAAGAGTGGCATAAGCGACCATTTTCCGAAGGTAGCGCGTAGATTTAACCTCGCAAGTACTGCGAAACCCGCCGTCTACTGAACCGGAAGTGTTTGAGGTCTATTTGCACAAAGGCGCCACCACGTTTCAACTCACGCGAGAAAGAGCGAATAGAAGCTACGAATAGAAGCTGCGAAATCTCAAGCGAAATGGCACCATGTGGATCAGGCTTACCCCAGCAAACCAAGCCTTGGGCATCATATGGCTGTTTTGAGTGATACGTAGAAAAATAAGCGATACCGTAAAACGTAATTTGCAACGTAGTCTTATTACTTTTTCAGTACCAAGTTACTGAAAATTACTCGTTGCATTTGGACCATCCTGAGAAGGGGAGAGAGCCCTACCCAAGGTGTGAAACAAAAAGCGAGTCTGCCGACAAAGTAATTTACTGAAAACAAGACAGCACGAAGTGACATTTTCGGGATCGCTTTTAGACTGAACCAGGGCGGAAGGATTCAATTTTTCTACCTGGGTGCAATAGTCCTCAAGTTTCGTTCGGAAAGCGCACGGCCCGCTTCGAGCTCCGAGACTCAAAATAGCAGACAAAAGAAAGATCAATAAAACTGTCGCGTGGGGTTGGTGAAAGGCCGTGCTGCATGTTTCCGCTACCCCCCCCCCCCCCCCCCCCTCCGCCCCTTTTTTTTTTTTAACCTTTTCTAAAAACTAAATTATCGTTGTTGTTGTTGTTGTTTTCTGTCGCACAAAACCCACCGGAAAAGTCAGCTGACAGTTGACGCCCCGCAAACACACAAAGGCGCCTCGGGATCTTGCTCTTCTCCACGCATCAGTATACTGTACAAACTGAATACTAATGGGTCTTTTCAGCTATGCTTCTTGCACCACGTGACCACACATTTGCGAATACGTGTAGGCAGAAACGTTGGTGCGATGCCGGTAGTTTATTGGAGGAGCAAAAAGCTAGAATCGACTCTCCTATCCCAATAAACGGAGATCGGCGGCGACGCCCGTCATCAGTTTCGGCAGGAGGCGTTGAGATGGCAGGGAAGCGCTGACAAAATGACTTCAGATTTTGACACGAATCTTCACCGGTCGTACCTCAAGTGGAGCTTGGCAGACCGTAATTGAACATGACGAATTGAAAATCAAACTGTCTAAACTGTCAAACGTGGAAAACAAACTGAACAAACTGAGAAAGGAACCGGCCAAACGAGCCGCTTGATTGGAAAGATTTGAAACCTGCGATTTCTGTGTTGGCTAGTTTGTTTTTTTGCTTCTTTGCTGTTGTGGTTGTTATTTTCGGGGGGGGGGGGGGGGGGGGATTGTGAATGTTTGTCCGCCTCTCCGAAGAAAAGGCGGGTGTGCCTGGCCAAGCCGACAGGTGTTGGCTTTTCTCCTGCCATGCACCCCGCTCCCTATCAACACCACCTAAAATAAACAAAGCCTGAGAACGACCTCCTCTCCTTCCATGGAACGTCACTAAATTCGAGTGGCGCCAACTCAATCATTGGGCCCGCGGCCCGAATATGAGCGCCATTCGACGCGTTCACTGGATACATCTGCCAGCCGAATGCAGTCTCAGCGCTTGTGTCCAATCTGTGTCAATCTCACTCCGATGACGTCGAAATGCTAAAAATTTAACCTAAATTTGAAGAGCCCGTTTTGGCTTAGCTCCAACACTTTTTAACCTATGAATTTTCTCAAATGTCTCTGATGCCCTCCCACTTCAAACAAATCACTGTTTTTGCTGGGCTACCTTGGGAAACGCGTTTTCTAATACACTCGTGTGTTACCTGGAAATTGGCGCACATTTCCCCACCTTTCTTTCTTCCCCACTACTGATGTTCATGCTCACAGGCGCTAAATATTTTTTGCAGAAAAAATTTTTAAATGCGTGTTTCGCTCAGATAGACGTATTTTTGCTTAGTGTTGTACAAACTATTTTTTTGAAAAAGGAGGGGGGGGGGGGGGGAGGACAAGATAACTTCTGCGAGTGGTATGGCATTCTGCCATCCCCAATGTAAATTACGTGTCGTGACAAGCATGCATTTTTACGTTCGCTTGGGATCCTCTATATACCAACTTATGTTTACAAACAAACAGGAGCGCCCCTATCGGACGCCATCGGCGCCGCGCATGCGCGATGGAGTGCGGGCAAGAAGCTCGCCGTCGCCCATAAACAAACCATTGAGATGCGATGTTTTCGGCGTCGATGTTAGTCCCCCTGCCCTTCTTCGCGTTAAAATTGTTGAGTCTACGTCTTCCTGGCAATGTCTGACTACTTGAGCGGCCTCAGCGAAATTACCGAGGCTCGTTACACCGCAAAACTTTGCGTGAATAATGCGACATGCGGCGATTCATTCCGCGTGGACGCCGCAGTATGTACAGAGCGCGACACTGTTAGCGCGAGCAAGCGATCGCTGGTTTTTCCAGTTTTTCTCTTTGAAGCCAAAGGATGTCATCCAAGTTATTATTGCTACGGAAAGAGCTCATTTAGTATGATAATGTAAGCGATAAAATTTCGTGCTCGCTAATACTATTTAGAAGTGAAATGCGAAAATGCGCCGATGTCGTGTTCGCGCTAACAGTGTCGCGATGTGTACGCTAAATCCTGATTCGGATGATGAGATTTCACTCGCAATTTTGAGTCGCGACGCCACTCGGGCTGCAAAAGCGTGAACCGTAGCTGAGATGGTCGACGTCGATACTGAAAATCGCAAGCGGAATCGGACTAAGTGAATTAGGCACAACAAGTCGGTGATGGTCGCTGGTAACAATGATCATCTCCTTGTATCTACTGTTTACATCGAGCCTGCTTACCAACCTTCAAACTTTAGTCTTTTGAGGCCTGCACTTACTTCTTATCGCAAGTACCGGGCCAACATTTCGTCTACGGGCTGGTGTCGTCTAAAAGAGCAGACGACAAGGAGAGACGTTTGAAAGAGCAGACGACATTTCGAACGATCAGGCGGCCGTTTGAACTTGAAGACGAACTGAACGTGGTCCGTAGGTGGTCCGCACAACTTGACGGTTTTCTGGTGTTCACGTTGGAACAAAATAAACCTGATGACCACAAGTATCCGTGAATTCAACCCAAAGCGCTTCCCGCCTAAACAATCGTGGTCCGACGGCGTCTGGTTTTCCCTTTTCACGGCACATATCCACGTTCTCGGACGAACCGAGCACGTGAAAACTGACCTTCAAACCTTTCTCGACTCTTTTGGTACAGCCCCAGTCGCGGCGTTTTGACGAGAAGGCAGGTTTTTGTCTGGTTCCTTTCAAAACAACGCAGGAATACACGTCTCGCATGGGGACTTCCGCCCACAGCCCCTGACCGGAATTGCGCCCGACGCGCCACCACCGCGCCGTCACGTAACAGAGTTGAGTTCGTGTATTGAGTAAGATGGGGCAAAATGAGACGAAACAAACATTCATTTCGATGGTAATTTTTGTTTTTGCTTTAATATTTAAAAAAAGACACAGCATGGAGATGTTTTTTTATGTCTTGACCTATTCTCAGTAAATATTACTTAACTGGAGATGACATTAGAACAGTGCTGCCCTCCGACCTGCTTGTTCCCTTTTCCTATCCTACATCAGGTACAGAAGAAATTTTTTTTCGAAACCTGAAACGTCAGCAAAAACGCGCCTTCTGTAGCGCAGCCGTCTTTTATTTTCTCTTTTTTTTTTTTCGTAGAGCTATTGCTTTTTAATTTCCCCGAGTCGTTCGGCTCGTCTTTGAAGCGCACCCTTCGGTACGCCAATACGTGTGGCAACAGTGCGAAGGGAGTGACGCTGCTGCTTGACACTTTCAAAAGCTTTGTTCGTGTTACTTTCGCGCTATGAAACCCTTGTTATTTTTCTTTTATACTTTCGGACCATCCCAGACACCAGGGGAAAAAGAATATGGCTCAGGAGCAACCAATAGACTCCTGCGGTTTTCACATGCTCGTCTTAGAATTCCAGATTGTCGCGTTTTGACCCGCGCGTCTCCCTTTATGTAAATAATTATTTCGCTAAAAAATACCACAGATCGCTCAAATTTGGTCCCAATGAAGCTAATAAAGCACGCCAATAAAATTAAAGCTTACCTTGGCAGAACAGTCGGTCCCAACCGGGGTGCACGCCTCGAAGCGAAACCTCGCGCTGAATTTTGAGCCTTTTGGCATGGGGTAAACACGTCAACTTAAACTCCGACTTTTGTTTTCTCTGGAACACTATTGCCAACAACTTTGAAGTTTCAGACATGCCAATTGTGGAAGTCATGACACCTTTCGGTAAATTTGAACGTACTCCGATTGCTAGTCTAGGAGAGAAATGGTGCTAAACACAAACTCACATTTTGCCCCGCGTCTCATTTTACTCCGCCTTATCCTACACGTTCGACACAATTTAAAATGCCCTATTGGCTGATTGCCATATTTCGTGCTGGGGTGGCATATAAATTAAAAGCAGGAAGTATACTTGCGCATTACATGTTCATTCCATACTTTATTTTGGTTGCTTACTTCAAATTATGATTGCGGTTCATGCGCGTATGTTGGATATTTGGTATTTATTTCTACGGATGATTCGACCAAGACATTTTTTAATGCAAGAGCATTACCTGTCCCATGGAGAAAAGCCGGCGTTGTTTGTAACCGTCGTCTGTAACCGTCTGTAACAGAAAAACGGCACCTAAATTCCTATTCCCAATAAAACACAAAGAAAAGCACAGCAACGCAGATGCCTCGTCACGGAAGCCGGCGGGTGCGCTCAAGGTCAAAGCGGACGCGCCTCAGAAAAAAAAACACAAAGAAAAGCAGAGCAACGCAGATTCCTCGTCACGGAAGCCGGCGGGTGCGCTCAAGGTCAAAGCGGACGCGTCTCAGAAAAAAAAAACACAAAGAAAAGCACAGCAACGCAGATTCCTCGTCACGGAAGCCGGCGGGTGCGCTCAAGGTCAAAGCGGACGCGCCTCAGAAAAAAAAAAAACACAAAGAAAAGCACAGCAACACAGATGCCTCGTCACGGAAGCCGGCGGGTGCGTTCAAGGTCAAAGCGGACGCGCTTCAGAAAACAAAAACACAAAGAAAAGCACAGCAACACAGATGCCTCGTCACGGAAGCCGGCGGGTGCGCTCAAGGTCAAAGCGGACGCGCCTCAGAAATAAAACACAAAGAAAAGCACAAGCAATGCAGTGCTTCGTCACGGAAACCGTCGTGAAGCCGGCAGGGTTCGCCGCGCCTGCGCAGTGGGGGAGCGTGACGTCACCGCCAGAGCGCCGTGTGCGATAGGAAGACGCGGCGCGCTGCTTGTAGGAATGCTTTCGCATTCCTACACTTGAACAGTCTTACGTGTCTCTTCCGAATTGTTCTTTGCCAGAAAAGAACATTAATTGCACAGATGTTCTCAGGCAGCACATCAATGTTGACCGAACCTTGGCACAATACTGGATCGAGTGGATTCTAGCATTATACCTACAAATGGAGAGGAACCGGCTCCATTTTTGCGCCTATAAATGTACCATTTCAAGTCATTGATGGACCAAGCTTGCTTCCGCCGTATGCCAATAATGTAAGCGTTCTTTTTTGTTCATTCTAACAGCAATATCTGTAGACAATGTAACGTCGGAATTTTTAAATTAAGTATACAATGATGCATCAATTCTTTTTTTTTTAAATATTGCTTACCAACAGCAGTTCGGTATTTTCGATATTGTCACTCGAACATATATATCATGTTTTTCAATATTTATTATCCAATTATGCAACAGGTTCCCCAATATTGGTATCCAATGAACAATCACGTTTTTCAATACTGTTAACTTACGACAGATCTGATCGCCTGGTACTGCTAAGTAATAAACGCCCAGGAGTAAAGATTCGTGGATGTTGTGACGATGACAGCTTAATTGGCAAAGGACGTGCTTGTTTCTTCCGTGGTGTCGAGAATCAGGCGGTGGACGGGGACGAATTTGAAGAAATTCCAGAGGGTGTGGTTTACAAAGTTTATTTAATAATATTTAGTTTCACAAACTATTCATATCAAATTAATTATACGAAGTTTGGGATTACGGCACCACAGAAACGTGATGAAGCGCTCAAGTCCATACCAAAATGGCACTTTATGGCGCGTTTGCAACATATGGAGAGCTCGGTCCACCTTCTTTCTCTTTGGCCGGAACAGTCCAATCAGCTTGAACCTGGCGGCGCCACGGGGCGGTCGGCCAGGTTCCACGTGGTTAAACAGAACGGCAAGCCGGCAATATACACAAATATCTTTTCAGATCCTCCTTGAACACTACGGAATTACTGTAGTAAAATCGGTGTCTGCATTGTTCGCCACCACTACGGCCCCAAGCAGTGATTGCACACGAATTAAATGGCTCGAGCCTCCAGCATCTGAAAAGATGGCACCGCAAACCACAACAGCAACAAAAGCAAAAGGTCTATTCGAGCAGAAGAAACACGTGCGCGCAGTGTATGCGGCCTTACAACAGCTTTACTAATACTGTTTATTAGCCTTCATTCATAAACATCCCCAAATAACTGTCACATTTTCTGAGCAAGGTTTGACAAAATGTGGTCGCCGAAAGCCATCTTTTTAGCTAGTATTGCCGCGTGCATGACCGAGAAGGAACGCGTCTCGAGAAGCTTCGTGTTCATTCTTACCCAGTCATTCTCGCCCTAGTTTGCTCCCGAACATTCCTGGCCGAATCCTCGAGAAGCGGATTTTAATAAGGAGACGAGCGCGGTATTGCTGATTCATTCACTCGGATTTTCCCGTCGCTCGCTGCTGCTTTCTCGACTTTTGTTCTTCCTTTTGCTTCTGGCAACGACGAATAAACCTTTATTTCAATCCATTATTCATCGTCTTGTCGTTTTCATCCGTGACATTTTTGGTAGAGGTGCGGGGTACCTTATTCCAAGCCCAAGAAGAACAAGACGATGATGCCGCCGGCATCGACCGCCCCCTCCGTCGTCGTTATGCCCGTCGCACCCCGAACGCCTGCTTCCGTCCACGGCAACGTCTACCAAGACGCCGAGGGCCGGATCGACCAGAACGAGCGAGTGGCCCGGCACAAGGTGTGGACGCCTGACCAGAGCCTTCAGAACGTCTACTTTGCCGTCGAGGGCACGTCGTGACACTGGCTCGAGAATCATGAAACCTTGATTACGTCATGAAACCAGCTGAAAGAAGAACTTCGACGGACGCTCGCCAGTCAGCACTGACGGGAGAGAACCGAGGACCTCCTTCGAACGAGGACGCAAGGCTCCAACGAGAGCATCACCAGCTACGTTGAAGGTATCCCACGCCTGAGTGCCCGCGCCGACCCTCAGGCGACGGAGCAAAAGAAACTAAAGGTTCTCACGCGCGGCGTAAAGGAGGCCTCGTACGCCGCGCCGCCGCCTGGAGGCCTCGTATGCAACCCACCTGCGACCGTTGGGGCTTTTGTGATGGAGGCGTCGAACATTGAACATGCACTCTTTGCGAGAGTCAATCACTATCAGCGAGTTACCGGCGTCGCTGACCCCACGCCGTCAATTTACGACATCGGCACCTGTATTTCGGACATCCGAGGGATTATCCGCGACGTCGTCCGAGAGGAGCTCATAAAGCGGCTCCCCGTTGCATAGCGCCGGACCTCGCTTTCAGTCGACAAAATCGTATGCGACGAGGTCCAGCGGACCTTGCAGCAGGAAGCTCTCGTCAACGTATCTGCCCCAGAAGAACCGACGTTGACCTACGCTGCCATGACCCGACGCCCTCCACCAGTTGCCCGCCAGTACCTAGCGCTTTCCTGACGCGAAAAGCCTGTACCCCGGTACGCTTGACGTCAAGAGGAACGACCCCTGTACGTCCGCCATGAACAGTGGACGCCAAGGAAGACTGACGTATGGAGAAGGGCTCACCGACATCCGCTGTGCTATCACTGCGGGGAAGCCGACGGCATTTATCGCCGATGCCCCTACCGGCAACTTGGGCTGCGCGGGTTCCGCCCAACGACCCGCGCCCAAGCTACGGTGTACGCGCACGAGACATCGACGAGTATATTCGCCGTCCACCGTCTCCTGCGGCCGTTTCGCCACGACCCCCTGCATCGCCTCTTCATAGGCCCCGCCGGGAAGGGCATGTCTCCCCTGCCTCGCCGAGGAAACTAAGTGCGGCAATACCAGGAGTGGGTATTGCCGAGAACGAACGACTCAAATATCTTCCACAATCGTCGGAGTGCTTCCACACTTGCGACGAGGTGGATCAGGACGGTGCTTCAGCGACGGTGTCGAATAACATCGACGTTACCAACGACGGCCACAACACGACGGCACTCATCGACTCCGGAGCAGACTACTCCGTTTTGAGTGGGAAGCTCTCTGGCCGCCTTCGGAAGGTTGATGACGCCATGGGATGGCTCTATAAGGTTATTCGCCGCCTTGCGGGCCTTGAACTACGAGGTGCTCTCCAACGGAACCGGACCGTCAGGACGCTGCCAGCCGCGACCCGAAGTAGTGCACGTCGTTTGTCTCAAGCCGTACTATGCTCGATAGGACTGACGAATGTTTATGGTTCAGACGACCGCACAGTTTACTCTTTGCTGGGTTTTGGTTTAACGTTGTGTTAATTTATTTAAGGTTGCATTTCACAGGCAGAGTAATGCCGCGTGCATGACCGAGAAGGAACGCTCCTCTAGAAGCTTCGTGTTTATTCCTACCCCGAGTGTAAAAGATAAGGATGCTGAGCTTGCCTAGGCACTCTCGCTCTTGTTCGCTCCCGAACATTCTAGGCCGAATTTTCAAAAAGCCCAGTTTAGTATAGATAAGGAGCCGGGTGCGGTTTCGCCGATTCACTCAGACTCTCCCGACGACGAGGCACATTCACTCTCTGGCTAGCCAGCTTTTACGCCGACGCACCGCCGCTCGCTGCTGCCACCGTCGACGCTCGCTGCTTTCTCGAAGTTCGTTCTTCCTTTTGTTTCTTTCGCAAGTTCGACGATTAAATCTTTATTTTCAGTTCATTATTCATCGCCTGGTCGTCTTCGTCTGTGACAATATTGAGGAAGCTGCGACGGAATATCCCGTTTCATTTTAAATTCGACCCCAGCTGACGCTGTAGGATCCGGAAAAAAAAAATGAAGCTGAGCTCAAGGCGCATCCTCACGGCGTTCATTGTCTGCATGTGTTTGCAATCACTCACAGAAAAAAAAAAGAAAGCGCAGAATCGTGGTTTATTTACTTTGCTTGATTGGTTTTAAGTCTGTGATAGTAAAGGCCGATGAGCGTCGTGACAATACACTTGGCGTTGCTTGACTGGCTTTGTCCTTTCGTAGGCTGCGGACAGAGTACAGCGGAATTCCCGTGCTTCGGTATTTTCAGTCTATAGCTGATAAGGCACACATCGAGCTACTTTATAGACTTTGTCACGAGGTCGCTTTCATTCCTGCCGTTCTGAACACCTGGAGACAACCAGGGGAACTCGTCAAACAGAAAGGTGGAGCCGAAAGTTGGCGGGGCGCGTCGGCGAAAAAAAGCGCGAAGTCATTGTCGTGATAGGCCGATCGGTTTGCTCCTGTCAACTTCGGTCCCAACTTTGTGTTTAACGAGTTTAGAGGCCGAGGCATTCACAAATAAGAGACTTATTAGCTAACAGAAATGAATGACTTCCCCGCACCGCAAACTTGCACGGGAGACTGGTGTGCCGAACGGCGAAAAGGAGCATCCTTTTTTGACCAGGGGGGAACTCCACGGTGAATCGCAGCAGTGATAACCTTTGGCAGGCAAGAAATATGGTACTTGAACGCGGGCTTTTCGAAACGTGGGGCTATTGACGCGGGGCTTTTGCAACAGGGATTCTGCACGCGGGGCAATCATGCTACATTTGTTCTAATAGTTTCTACATTATTTTAAATAGGGTTCCGTGTCTTTCGGGGTTTATTTTGATTCGAATTAGGGGGTGTTTCTTTCGAGGTTTATCCTTTCTGCAATTCGGGACCTTTCTGTGTCTATTTTTGTGCCAGACAAACAAGGATATCGCATTTTATCTTGGCTCATGTTGGAAATTTTCTAACCTCCAGGTAATTTAGGTGATTTTCTAACCTCCAGGTAATTTAGCTAATTTTCTAACCTCGAGCGAACATATACTTGTGACCCGAAGACTTAGAAAACGTCACGGTACCGACAAGAGATGGAACCAAGATAAGGGGTGTGGTTTTGGTTTCGAAGAAAATGGCAGCTTCGCGGATAGTTCAGTGGGCGCTCTCTCCCGAGTTAACGTAAAATAAAACTGTAGGTAAAAATTTCCTCCTCGCTAACCTTAAATTTTTCTAACTTAAAGGGGTGGTGCAACGACATTCAGGTGGACTGCTCTTTCTCTTTGTGGTGCGTTTCCACTGGCGGATTCGCTGGCGAATCCGCTCCGGCGGAAAGCGGATTTTGGAGCCGGGTGACGAAACTGACGCGTCGTTGTCGGAAAATCTGGATATGGGTCCCCGGTCGCGGACCGGTCGGGTGTAGGCCCGTTCGTCATGTGCGGAGTCGTCATAGGCCAACTGGTAGGAGGCCCGTTCGTCACAGTGGAAACACTCGTCATAAGGTTATTCGCCACTAGAGGAATTCGTCACTGAACGAACTGGATACTGGGATTGACGTAACGAGGGCACTCATATTCCCTTGGTATTGAGCGGCTTCTACATGTGTGATCGAAGAAAAGTTTTGATTTACTAATTCCGGTTGTAGTTGGTTGCAATAAAAATCCGTACGTTATAAACATTATGCTTTACTTATACTTTTTGTACTGAAAAGAGCCAACACCTAAATAAGTGATGGTCATACATAAAACCAAAACAAAAATTAATGAGGCGCAGTGAAAGGATGCTAAAAAGCAGTGTTTCGAGCTGCCGCCATCAAACTTTCCAGATGATTCCGACTACTACCACTTGTTGTTGGGAGTATACGAACAAAACAAATTTGTGTACCTGCTTTTTCTTCATCTGATGACGAACCCTCAGTGCGTTTATCCCGGTGGGGTAAGCGACATGTGTGTGCTCGCTCGCTGGAATAAGACATTACACGAGTCATGGAATGATTCATAACCATTTCAGTTTCACGGGTTTCTCTTCCCCGGTAGGCCCAATACAACGAGGTATACAAAACTGTATATATATACATATTTTTATATACAGGGTGTTTTTTTTTTAAGCTTAACAGAATTTTTTAAAAAAACCATGAGAGCTAGATTAATGCGGTCTGTGCAGGTGCGTTATACGGCTAGGGGGACATATTATAGGAGGCTAATCGTAACGATCAGTCGGCTAATTAGTTAAAAATCGTTAATGAACGTTTTAATTAATGAAAATAGACATATAGTTCCAATTAGAAACTTGCTCAGCGTCATCGAAAACCACTAAATCAGTAATTTTCAGAAAGACTTTGAGCGCGTGAGAAGCGTAGTAGTGCACTAAAGTTAGCACTCGTGGAGCACGTACAAAGCTAGCGGTTGCGATAAGGCGCCCGCGCAATTTTTCCGTCGCTTATCTATCCCCAGCCTTGTACCTGCTCCACGAGCGGTAACTTTCGTGCACTACTACGCTTCTCACACGTTCAAAGTCTTTCTGAAAATTACTGATTTAGTGGTTTTCGATGACGCTGAGCAAGTTTCTAATTGGAACTATATGTCTATTTTCATTAATTAAAAAGTTAATTAACGAATTTTAACTAATTATCCGACTGATCGTTACGATTAGTTCCCTATACTATGTCCCCCTGGCCTTATAACTCACCTGCGCAGACCGCATTAACCTAGCTTTCATGGTTTGTTTTTAAAAATTATGTTAGGCTTAAAAAAACACCCTGTATATATAATGCAGCATAGTGCCACCTTTTTCAGTAGTGACTATCTCTTTTTATAAATCGAAAGTCAGAACGGAAGCCAAAAGAAAATGCATTTTATCATCTAAAAACATGTAACATATGATTAAAAAAAAGAAGTTTACCACGACACTTGACAAATCTGTTGACCGGATCTGACGCCATAAAGGAGACAATTCCTCCTGGGGATCATAACCACTCCCTTCAAAGCGATTATAAGTACACTGAATTGGCGTTTGGTTCTGGATGCTTTTCTTCCTTATCACCCGGATCTTTAGAAGGTTGCTTTCATTTGACCTTGCATTTGTTTCCCGTTCGGAACTTAAAAAAAAAAAAAAAATGAAATTGACACAGATGCATCGCCCGTGATCAACCTCACTGATATTCTACGAATTCGCTTAGGTTCACCCCTGTTCCAAACTTTTGAAGAAAACCAGATAGAAAAACAAAATAACAGTCTCGGGGTCATTGTGTGACAAATTGCCAGCGCAACCAATTATCCTATGACGAATGTTCCGCTGGGACGAACGGGCCTGTTACCGCTTGCAGTGTTATCGCACGCAACGCCACTGACCAAGAAGCTTCCTTGTCTCGATGTAATTTCAAGGATAAAACCGAGCGTTTTCTTTTAATCTCTCCTTTGCAAACCTTGGTGTAGATTCGGATGTCGCAGTGTTGGCATAGTCCCCCGAATACTTGGAAAACGTCCCGGTGCGGATAAGACATGGAAACGAGATAAGGGGTGTGATTCTGATTCTGAAGTGCAGCAGCAGCTTCGCGGCCAGTTCAGTGGGCGCAATCTTCCGGGTTAACATGATATTAAAACGAGATCCATTGGTGGATCCTTACGAAATGCGTTGGCATGACCATTGGGAAATGCCACACACGTCCCCCTTTGGGAGACGCTAACGCTGACCCCCTTCACTTTCTTGATTAATTAATTAATTGGAGTTGTGTGGATATTTATACAGCGAGTCGTTGGCCAGCTTTTTTTTTAATGTTGCGACGAGTCACTCGCTGTAGATGAGCAATTTAGCCAGTGCAGTACAACCGCTAGCCTGGGGTCTTTAACGTGCACCACGCAGTACTGATACACGACAGCTTGTCTTGGCTTTTTTTTTTTTTTTGCTTCCTCTATTTTTCGCTTCCCCTTTTCGGCTTCGATACGGGGTCAGTGTCAGCGTTTCCCAAAGGGGGACGTGTGTGGGGTTTCCCAAGGGTCATGCTAACGCATTCCCTAAGGATCCACCAATGGACCTTCCTTAAATATTTTTGTCGCCTACTTGGACTACCGCTAGTAGCTGGTTCACACTCCACTTTGGAGCACAGACTAAGGCATACGAGCTCCTCACACCTGTGAGTTCAGACTCGCCCCAGCATCCGCATCGGCTTCGGCCTCGTGACGTCTCCTCCCTCTCGCCTTGTCCCTCACTACTCCCCTCCTCTCTACGCGGAGCGCTTCCTTTTCCACTGTTTTGTCCACGGACAGACACCACCAGCTTTTCCCTGCCATATAGGCACCATGCTAACGCATTAATGAAACTGCAGGTTCAGTTTCTTCTTCAGACCATATATAAATGGATGCTGTGGCAATACAATTTCAGCTGTGTTTCAGACATATTTCCTTCTTCCTGTCGTTTTTCTGTCCTCACCGCAGTCTCGGGTAATTCTACAATTATGGTAAAGATTTCCTTGTCACGAAGGAATCTTCAAAGGGGTGGTGCAACGACATACAAGTAGACTTTTTTTTTCACTTTATGGTGCGTTAACACTTGCGGATTCGCGAGCGGATCCGCGCCGGCGAAAAGCGAATTTTAGACCCGGGTGACAAAATTGACTCGTAGTTGTCGAAAAATCTTGATATGGGTCTTAGACCGATCCAGACTTTTATTGAAGCGAAGAATAGAATGGATTTGGCCACCCTGCTCCAAAATCCACTCACTGCCGGCGAAAATCCGCCCGAGTATTTGTAAATGTAAACGCCCCATTACGTTCACTTACTGGCACCAGGGTCGCACGCAATGCCACTAACCAAGAAGCTTCTTTGTCGAGAAGTAATTTCAGGGATAAAAGTAAACAGTTTCCTCCAATCTTTCCTTCGCAAAACTTGATGTAGCTCGGAGGTCGCACTGTTCCCCTAAAACTTGGAATACGTCCCGTCACCGATAAGAGATGGAAACAAGATAAGGGGTGTGGTTCTGGTTCCCAAGAAAGCAGCAGCTTCGCGGATAGTTCAGTGGGCGCTCTCTTCCGAGTTAACGTGAAATAAAACTGTAGGTAAATGCTTCCTTCTCACGAAATCTCGGATATTTTTTTTTGGCGGAGAAAAGCTCACCGGAGAAAAGTTCACCGGAGAGAAGCTCACCGGAGAAAAGCTCAACGGAGAAAAGCTCTCCGGAGATAAGCTCACCGGAGAAAAGCTCATCGGCCTTTGAGCGGATGTGGAGAAAAGCTCACCGTTTTTGTTTTTAATTTAGAGGATTCTGCGTCAAACGTGGCAGATTAACACAGTTTTCAATGATAAGAAGGTGATTGTTGATGTATCAGTGTTGGCTACGCTGTTTTCTTTCTGTTAATTTCAATAACAAAACTTAACTGCGAGAACAGCTTCGTCCAGTCGTGTTTGTTGTCTTCACTCCGTAGTCCGTCGTTTGAGCGGTTTTCATCATGCATGACCTTCACCAACTCGCCCTATTCGCTACCTTACAGAGGATCCCTTCTTATATAGGTCACGAGTAACAACGGTGCCAGTGTGCAGCTCTAGGTCATGGGTGGCTCACCGTAGAAGGGCACTATCCCACAAAGGCAACGTGTGGAAACACCAGCACGAACGGCTAGAAAACGTGCATGTCCGTGGAAGAAAGAAGCCTTGCTATCCTACTGACTGTTTTATCCTGTTTTCAAAGGTTAACAAAAGCTTCAAAGAGAATTTCAGGCACCGCGTTGTCGCGCATGCACTTTCGGATTTTCGGCATTTACAGTTTGGATTTTTAGGTTTTAGGCAGACATTATTAAGCTTTCGAACTTTTTCCTGTTCTTCAAGTTCATAAATTTCTCAGTTAGGCTTTCGTTGCTTAGAGAGTAAGCCACAGAAAACACTCACCCGCAATTATTGATTTGGGAGCAATATACCCACTAAGCTTAACAAATATTACAAAAAAGGACATTTTCTTTTTTGCAAACCCGTCGATTTTTAATGATAATAAATTGACATATGTTACGCGTGATCCAACAGGCTCTGTATAAAATGAATAAAAAAAATTGGTGAGCTTTTCTCCGCATACGCTCAATGGCCGTTGAGCTTTTCTCCGCATCCGCCGGTTTTGCGGTGAGCTAATCTCCGCTGAGCTTTTCTCCGGTGAGCTTTTCTCCGGTAAGCTTTTTCTCCTGTGAGCTTTTTTGGGGGGATTCATTTTTTTATTATTTAAAGGGGCTGTGCAAAAACGTTTAGGTGGAATTTTTTTTTTTTTTCCCTTTACGTGCGCTTTCAGGCACCAGTGGGACCCAAGGATTCGCTCTTTCTCGCGTGAGTTGAAACGTGGTGGCGCCACTGTGCAAATACCCCCATCCACTTCTTGTTCTCAACTAGACGGCGTGTTTTGCAGTATTTGCGAAATCAAATATACACGCTACCTTCTGGAAATGGTCATTTCTAGCACTGTCAGACTTAATTCGCTCTCAATAGACATTGTTGATGAGTAAAAAATTAGAAAATATACGAGAACCGGGAGCTTGCCGAGGCTACCTCATATACGGCGCCACTGATCTTATTGCCCAGCACAAATGGGGCGAATACTTACACGCAACACCACTGACCAAGAAGGTTCTTTGCCGCGAGGTAATTTAATGGATAAAAGCGTGCGTTTTCTTTCAATCTCTCCTTCACAAAACTTGATGATGTAGCTAGGAGGTTGCAGTGTTGTCATAGTCTTCTGAACACTTGGAAAACGTCCCGGTACGGATAAGAGATAGAAACGAGAAGAAAAGGGGTGTGGTTCTGATTCCGAAGAAAGCAGCCGCTTCGCGGACAGTTCAGTGGGCGCTTTCTTCCGGGTTAACATGAACTAAAACTGTAGGTAAATGTTTCCTTCTCGCAAACCTTGATTTTTCTTATCTAAAAGGGCGGTGCAACGACAATCAGGTGGAATGTTTTTCACTCTACGTGCGTTTACTGGCGCCAGTATGACCCAAGTATATTCGAACGCAACGCCACTGACCAAGAAGCTTCTTTGTCGCGAGGTAATTTCAAGGATAAAAGCGAGCGCTCTCTTTCCATCGCTCCTTCGCAAAACTTGATGACGTAGCTCGGAGGTCGCAGTGTTCACATAGTCCCCCGAGTGACGATATTTGGATGCGGCTCTTAGATTGGACCCGAGCATTGCGTGAACACTCGATTTGGGCTCGTGATAATCAATGCGGAGAGCAAATCGTCTGCTTCTTGCGAAGGGGTTGCGGAGACGTCAGAACGACACCGAGCTCTGATTGGCTGATACTGAAAGGATAGTGGGTATACCTCAATGCTAAATCTCTTGAGGACTGCCCACTAATTTTTTTTTTTTTTTTCAATCCGCTAATAAGATCTCGACGTTCTGACATCATTGCAACCCCTGTGCAAGAAGCAGACGAACTTGCGTTCCGCAAAGCTGGACAAGCGTTCGGGTAGTGGCTCGTTGCCCAATCACTTGAATGACGACAATCGCCGATCCTTAACAATGTCTGGAGCTCATCGCGTGTCCTGTCTTTTGCCAACCCCTGCGCGTACCTATGATCAGCATTGGCGGCAATAATCAGCTCCAGATCACGTAGCCGCTTGATCTAACTGCTTCTTAAAAAAAAAGATCTGTGTGAATATTGTTTTGTGGAGAGAAAATCGAATGCTTGTTTAATGGGTTATAAGCGTCAGGGATTCATTCTAAGGTGTAGTTGCGCGAAGTACTAAAGTTGTTGCCCCCTGGCCGGGTCGAGTCGCCCCGTAGGGGTGGCCTACATTTCTCTCGGCTCTCCCCCTAATTTCCCTGGATCTCAAAATTAAACTAAACAGGACAGCTCCAATTCGTTTTTTTTTTTCTTTTTTTAGTTCTTCGCGATTTTGAATAGTTCTCGGGGTTTATCGCTATTTACCGAAAATACGGATCCAGTTCCTTGTCGCACAACTGTAATATGCTCCACGACAAAAGACCATATGCCAAAATGAATTTTCATCCGCTACCACAGGCCTAGTGCTCTCAGCTACTATTTCACCAAGTAAGTTTTGTACCGCCGAAATAAGAAGTTTATGAATACCTAATAATAAACGCTACCAAGTGCTATTCGCATCTCGTTTTTAGTATGCTTCAACTTCTTGTCATTGTCGTCCTTGGGAATGAGTTGAATATGTGTGTTTAAGAATGTGGGTAGTAACTATAATTCGACTCGTACTGCATAAACATTTTCAGCAATGAGGAGCTCATATTTCTAATGAAAGGTCGCAGTCAGTCAGTTCGTCAAGTCCTGAAGATCTTTATACAGCGACAGTTGTTACGGGCCCGTCCCCCAGGTTTCGAGACGGCGTGAGCCTAACCCAATTTAGTTTTCCCCGCTAAATTTAGGGGAAAAACTGACGTTAAGTGACCTATTCACCAATTCAGTTTCCGCGCTAAATTTGACGGGAAAATTGATGTCTTTGATTTTTTGCATTGTCGTTTTTCTACTGAAACCTATAGCTTCACGGAAACAATTGAAATCACATAACGTTACAATTTTACTTTGACATTTTTAAAGGGGAGCTTTGTCGTCAATTTGAACGTTCTTAACTAAACATTTCTTTTTAACACAAAAAAACCGAGCCTATAAAAGAGCGAATAAAATTCACAAGAAAATGATTAATTAACGTTTAATTTTTGAAATACGATTTAACCAAAACCGAAACTTTAGTGGTCCGCCATTTTGTTGTGACGTCAGATGTTCTACAAGCATCAGCTCATGTGCAGATCGAGCCTGCTTCCTCCAGCGTCAGAAAAGAACCGGTCAGAAGACTTGCGATCATCCGTGGGGAATATTGGACTACGATTCATCAAGCTTGTGCTTCTCAAGAATGCCAGCGAAAGTTTTAAGATTTTCAGCACAAAATTGTAAAAGACTTTCAGCCAAGTTGGTTTCCAGAATCTACACCCCACATTTTTACTTTATTATGAGAACTACTGCGCTTTGAGGAATGCGAAGCTAGTAGCAACGGCTGGTATAGAACAGGGGTGGCCGGGCGGACGTATGCACAGAGCCATAAAATATACATAGACAACTAAGCTCAAAAGAATCTTTCATCCATTAGTCTCATTCAGTGAGTGCGCATTTATTATATCGTACTCCACGTAAGTTATACAACGGTCAAAAATAAAAAAAAAAACAAGCATAATTGCTGTGGGGATTGCGTTGAACGATATGTGTTAATTATGCAAAAAAAAAAAACAACACATAATTTCCATATTTTTGCTTACGCGGAACACGCGAACTCCCAAAGCATAGAAGACGCCAAGAGACGTGCGGTCTGTTCAACGATTTCAACCTTCGATCCCTGAATCGCGAGAACGTTGTGGTCGTTGTCGATTAGAAGCCTCTTGACCTGGTACTGTTTACGACGCGAGACAAACCCGCGGGCGTGCAGCGTCGCTACCTTCAGCTTATCGATACCGCTATGCGTCATGGCGTGTCATTGACTCACGTAGACTAGACCAGGGCCAGGCTCCGGGGGGGAGGGGGACAACGCCTCGTAGACAACAAATCCGTGGTTTGCAGAAGTTGAAAGTCAGCCGAAAATAAAGCCAACGCGAGGTTCAAATCGAACACGAGTGCTCCGTCAGCACACGGCTGAGGCTCGTGTTTAGTCGGCGAGAAATCGAGTCTAGGCCGAACGTGGCCAATCTGTGTGCCCAGCTTTGGCCTTCATTAAATGACGTAGAAACTTGAGCCCTCCTTATCTATACTCCGTTTCACTTTCAAGTTGGACCGCAGCCGTCGCTATACACTCCGATGCAGACAATCAAGCAGCACCAAAAGCAGGACTTGAGGTGAAACAGTGTATGCACCAACTCGTCACGCCACTGCAGGGGGTGGCGCTACTGTCGGCACTGCGCGTGCGCAGATACGTCATCTCTCGCGAATCTGGTTTCTGAGCAAGCGTAGTGCGGCAAAGCGATGCTTGTTTGCAAACTGTGTGTCGGTCTATGCGAAGCGCAAGTTCGTCTGCTTTTTTTTTTTTTTTTGCAGGGGTTGTGTGACGTCAGAACGCCGAGCTCTGATAGGCTCTGATTGCGGGATTGTGGGTAGACCTCAAGGCGGCTTGCTTTGAGGTCAGACCACTGCCCTTCAATCAGAACCAATCAGAGCTCGCCGTTCTGGCGTCACCACAACCCCCCTCAAAAAAAAAAAAAAAAAAAAAAAAGCAGACGAACTTGCGTTTTGCATATATATAGGTGTCGCGTTGTCCGGGCCCACGACGGCCTGTAACGGTTATTCTTCAACCTTCTATTTATTATCCTCGCATCAAAATATCATCCGGCTTGTACGAGCGTCTGGGTTCCGGAGCGGTGCTCGGTTGTGGTCGTGTACCGGCCTCTTGTCTAAAGCGATATCTTTATCTGAGATCCCTGCACGGACCTCGCTTGTTTGCACGTGTTGGTACTTGATCGCTGGAGACATGCGGTTTAGAGAAGCTCGTTTTAGCGAACGCCGTTTTACCGACCCCAGTTTATCGAATCCCTTTATAGAGAAACTCAGTTTAGGGAAAAAGGCGATGAGCCTCCTTTTAGCGACTTCGGCCGCCGCGGAGCGGCGTACGGATACGTCAGGTGAGTTAACATTTTTGTAATGAGCCGCCGCAGACTGCCGCCGCGAAGCGGCGGGAGCCCAGCGGGGGGCCTGGGTTAACACCATAGAGTTATTACAATAAACGCTAGAGGCTCAGCTGGCGCTAGTGTGCTGTTGCATTTTGAAGCAGACAGCAAGCAGTCAGAAATTGACTTCCGGTAATGCATTTCTATGGGAAAAAGCGAGTGCATTTTCTCTCTGCGCTCGATTATAAGAGCAAATATTACGAATAATTTGTATGTACTAGGCACATTGGAACATTTCTCAGTCACGCAGACGAAATAATTGGTCAGTTTCAGCATTTTTATTTGAAATTCGTGGCATGAAAAACGGTGTTAAAACCGCTTCGTACGTGTATTTATGTGCACTGTCGGACACTGTTAGCGCGAACACGGCGTCGACGCTTTCCAGCATGGGGGATAGACGTGCCAAACGAACGAAGAGCATGCGGAAAACCAAGAGAGACGGCAAGAACTACGCAGTAACACTGGATAAGTAACTCCTTGTGCACGCAGAAGATCAAAATAAATTGAAATCCACGTAATATAGTCCGATTTGCAATAAATAAGTTCTGCTTTATTCTTTCTGCTCATGATTACGTGCAAAGATGCATGTTCAAATCATCAACCGCACGCTCCAAATCTTTGCAAATGGGGAGAAGTCAGAGAACAGGTGCCCGATAAAAACTGCCGGGCATAGGAAGTAATAAAAAAGCACACCTTTCGTAGTCCACGTACTTTATTTCTTACATTCGAATGTTTTAATTTTAACCGATCGTAAAGATGCACAACGGAGTCATTTTCTTTGAGTGACAAGACGGGCATATTCGCAATGCTAGCAAACCTTAACACACTCTACATTCTTTTCGATCGTTAGTTTGCTTAGAATCGTCGCTCGTTTTCACATACCTTCCTTGAAACAGAGGCTTTGGGCCTGAAATAGAGCGAAGTTTAACATCGTTCAGTGGTAAAGAAAAATGCTGTAACTAAAGCAATTACACTTTCACAGTACCAAAAAAGGTACATACTATCCGGTACAACCAAAATGACAAAAGTTATTCATGTTATTTTCCGGCGAAGAGACAAAATTCACGCGTGTTTTCCCATAGGAATACACAGGGAGGCTGGAAGTGTAGACTGCATGCTGTCTGCTTCAATTTGCAACCGGAAGTCTCGTAGACACTAGCGCCAGCTGAGCCTCTAGCGTTTATTGTAATACCTCTATGGTTAACACGCGCACCAGTGATACACGCGCGAAGATGGAAAGCCTTTTTTAAACAGCGTCCCCTTTTCGATAAACGGCGTTTCTCTAAACTGAGGCTCTGCTTTCTCTAAACCGTGCTTTGATAAAGCGTGCCCATTCTCTAAAACGTGCTTCGATGAAATGGCATTCGATCAACCGTAGTAAACCCCTTGATCGCACCGTATACATGGGTTGCACGTGACGTCATTCAAAGAGCGCTCCAATGACCACCAGAGAAGAGGTCAAGAAGGAGCTCCCCTCTTATCAGGACCCTCTTTTGTGCCTGCCGAGTTTGCACAGGTTTGCCTCCCAGAAGATTATAGAAGATTAACCCGTCACTCAAGATTCTTACAAAAGCACCTTCCCTCTCCTCCTCTTACATGGTGGTCAAAAGTATGCGATGTGACATCAGTGCAACCCATGTATAGCAAGGCCGTGGTAAAAAGTGTCAGCGACAGAGCGCTATTGTTTTGGGAGGGGGCAGATCGCAAGTGGTGCCCTAACCCAACGCTAACCTCCGCTGCGTACAGGGGTTTCCCCAGGAATTGAAATCAGGGGGGTGTCTAAATTTTTTTTGGGGGGTTAAAGGGGGGGGGGGGGGGGGCATTGCGAATATAGGAGTCGTCGTGAATTAAGGGGGTGCCTTCAGAAAAACGAGGGGGGGGGGGGGGGTCTAAACCAGTGTTGGACAAAATACTCGATAAAAGTATTTAAGTTAAGTTACTAAATACTTGCTTCATAAAGTATTTAAAATACTACTCAAGTTACTTTCACTGTAAAGTATCTTGAGTAGAGTACAAATACTTAGAAAAGTATTTCAGTTACTTTTGAAGATACTTACGCATTGCTTAATTTGTATCGACGTCATTGACAACGACAATTATGCAGCTCCGCAAATCTGGGTCACCAGAATGGTTTATTAGCACGCAACAACACAAAATGGGGAAAAAAAGTATCGTAGGGCTATTTTATGCAGTCCGCTATAAAGAGCAAATATTGTCACGAATGATAAAAGATGAGGCAGCGAATAACTTAGAGAAAGGCTAGCGTTGCAGGCGTCGATGTCGGCGAAACAGCAGGATCGACCGCTGGGGCGAGACTGACTCCGGACCGCCACTCGGAGCACCTTTTGTACCCGCGTGGGTTTCTGGAACATTCGGCCTAGAAAGTTTGGCGCGTAGAACATTCGTAACTCGATCAGACGACAAAATTCTCGAGCTTACCAGAATGTCAAGTTGAAGGAATAAAAAAAGAGAAGTCCGCTTTCTGGTATCGAACCCGGAGCCTCCGCGCGAGTGCCTCCGCGCGAAAGCGAAGCGCGGTAACCATTCGGCCACGCGCTCGCTGGGCAGCGAGCATGGCAATATCACTGATAGATGTTACAAAACATTTCTGGGACAACAAGAGGTCGCTTCAGCTATTGGGGAGGAGATCGGGAAGACCCTGGCGCCCCAAGCGGTTAACTTTAGAACTAGATAGATGGGGACGCTCGGCGGCGTCAGTGTTCGGCTGGAGTTCGAGTTCTCAGGTGAGGGGGAGGGGGGGCCCTTTTTTTTTTATTACCACTCCTGCCTGCTTGAACAATGCAGAATGCACTGTGCCCAGCTCAGCACAAAAGCCCAAGTGGGTCAAGTTCGCATCCTCTGACGACTGCTTTCGGGGGAGATCCGGCACTAAACGTCACTTCACTAATTGTTGGTATTTTTTCATTACACTGTGCTCTGAGCTCTATTAAAAAAGATGACACGAACATGCCCACAAGGCCTGTCGGCATGTGCACAGGCCTTGTGTTGGGTAAACACCAAGGTGTGGGGGTGACAAACGGGTCAGAGCGCTTCGCCAATAGTGACATCGCTGAATATCACATCCTGTGGCGCACCTTAGACGCATCGTGTAACTACAATCCATATTCCCTATACGGGGAGTTCACTATAAACGAACTTGGGACACGGATATGAGTGAATGGATAACAAAGAGAACCCACATAATAGCCACGGCAGTGGTCGCACCTTCTTCAAGTAGGTTGCGTTCAGAAAAGCACTCAACGTCGGGGGACACTTTGTTGGCATTTTGAGAGGCCATCCAGCTCCTAGTTCGTTTCCTGTACTGTTTTCTGCTTATCAATGTACGCAAGAGCAATAAGTGCCGGATCGACAACACAAAGAAACTAAAAAAAAAAAGACAAAAAAAACCTCGACGTTTTGCCTTAGCAGGATCAAATATACAAAAAGTGAAACAAAAATGTCTACCTTTTTGTGTGTGTCCACTTCTCATTTTCTTCTATTTGTTATTTTCTTGATACTCAAGTCTGCATTGTTCTCGTAGGTCGTTTCCCGGTCTGCTTGCGCCTCAGGGTGGCATCTTTACTTCCGTAAAACCACACCTTTGGTTTGAGGATTTTTTTGGGGAGAAACTCGATAGAAACAAAAGGCGCCTTTGAAAAGGCGAGGGGAGAACCTTCATTGTACGAACTTTGGGCTGAAATATGAGTCACAATCGGCAAAAAAGCGATATTTTCACGAGCTCAGTTAAAGTCACCGTAGCTAATTGGAGCTAGCAGCAGGATTCGGTTGCTCGAAAGAATGTTCACGTTTGCTCGTGCCACGCCCACGCCACTTCATACCGAAAAACTCAGAAAATGGCGGAATGTCAAAAATGTATTTAAGATAATGAGTACAAGATACTCGAAATTGTAATTAAAATAGAGTATTAAATACTCTCCATCAAAGGTATTTGTAAGATACCAAGATACTCCAAAAAGTATTTAAGATACAGTATCTTGAGTAGAGTATTTGAGATAGGCACAAGTCTGGTCTAAACCCCCCCTACGGGGGGTCTGGGGAAATCCCTGGCTGCGTAGGAACGACAGCTGCGTAGTGTATATGTAGGGTAGGAAGTGAAAACACAAACACCAAAAATCAGCCGAAAGACGTGTAGCATTGTAACCCCCCTGCTGTAACGCCCTCGGGCACTGCGGGGTAATCTCTGAATAAAGAATAAAGTCGGAAGATTGAACAAGAAGAAATTAAAATTTCACAGAATTTAAAACACACACACACACACATATGAGCATGGGGATCAGCGGTGTAGTACTTGAAGTTTATACCTTTAACGAAAGCCTGTTTTCGGGTTGCGTGCAAAATTAAAGAAAAAAAAAGAAACACGGTCGTGTCTCGAAAACAGTGTGAAACAATTTTCGCGTGTTTCGATTTTCGTTAGATTTTAGGATGGTTGTCTCGCTTATGTGTTTCAGCCTTGATTGTTATCGAACCTTGGTAGCATTCGATGGAATGCCCGAAAAAGTCAATGGTTCTGGAACCGTCTTCATAGCCGGCTCCGACAGGTTCCGATCGCTGCCGACCATTGGCGAATCTTTGTCCTGCTGACGTTGTCGTTCCAGGGCAGATGAGATAGGCGTCAATTGCGCGGATTTCACTGATCTGCGGCACTTCGCTCGCTTTCCTCCACCTCTCCTCGACCCCGCTTCTGGCCCCCTCATCGACGCTGTAAAAAATTAAGTGAGCCTACTTTCCCACAAAACACTTAAAAGAAGCAACCGAGTTGCAGCCTACGGATTGGCGAATGACGAAGGTGAAATAATGTTTGAAACTAAACCAAATTTATCCGCAATGTGGCATGAATCTCACCATGGTCAGAGTCACAGCGCAGTCTGTTTTTGTAGGTCTAGGCACATCGTCAGCCTCGTAATCCGCCGAGCTCCCTCCGTAGAACCCAGCGATTGACATTTCCAAGCGCTTTGTGGGAAAGTAGATTCTCCAGATTTTCTGGAGTGAACTTCCGTTGTGTTGGTATGCTTTAGCTTCGTTCGATTTACTTACACCTGCTGCATCGGTGCAAAAAAGGTGTGGGGCCGTGTACTTCCGGTATGCGTATCTCAATACACAGACCGGAAGTAAGCTGCCCTACACTTTTCTGCACCGGTGCAGGAGGTGCAGGTACGTCGAACGAAGCTTTTGTTCCACCTCAAGTCCGGACACTCAGTGGCGTAAAGGGCTGTTTATACTCCGACGTTGAGCGCACTGAACGCAGCGTAGCGCAGAACGCGCGCCTTTTATTGGCCGGCAACCAGGAACTCGATATCTGCAACCAATAAGTACCTGCGCGCGCTGCGCTACGCGGCGCCCGACGACGTTACGTTGGAGTATAAATGTACCTTAACTAGATATGACGGCGCCCATGGCGAATGAAATTTCGCGCCCCTCATGATTATAGTGATAATGACACCATCATCATCATCATCATTATATTATTATTATGGGTGGACTCGGCTCGGCGCCCCCTCCCAAGTGGCGCCCGGGGCACTTGTACCCCCCCCCCCCCTAGTTACGCCACTGCCGACACTGTCAAAGCCAAGACGCGCAGCGGATATGCTATAATCCTAAAGTTACGGGTCACTCTCTGCGCTTTACTGGACGAGCCGGAAGATAATCTCTCACGGGAAGGACGGCGTGACGTTGCGTTTTTGGCGTGGCTTCATTGACCGCTTGTCTCGTAACGTCGTCGGCTGCGCTCGGACTTTCCCAGCGCTTATTACACCGGCTAAAAATGCTGAGTCACTGAGCTGTGGACACGTGCACAGGGTCTGACACGGCAGAGGAGAGCAACAGCGCATGCTCAAAAGGCGTCCCACTGCCCAGCAGACAAAGATGGCAGCGCGCAGAAGGTGATTTTTGGAAAGCTCTATAGGGTGAACCCAAGTATAGACCTTTCCAGCGGTTATCACTGAGGAGAAAAAAAGCCGAGCCACTGGGCTGGGGCGCTTGCGCGGCGTCTCATATGGAAAAAGGCTGAATCATCCCCCCCCCCCCCCAAAAAAAATATTTTGTGTAAAAACGTTTTAACAACATAAGCAAACAAAACATGGGCAGGGTTACAATGTACGATTACAAATCGCAGGTTTGAAGAGGTTGGCATCTGTGATGAAGGTGGGGAGGAAGTTCCAGTCGCTGTATACGGTCTTAATGAAGGTACAAAAAATTGGTTCGACTGTTGGGCACGCCGACCTTGAAATGATGATCAATGCGGGAAGAGATATATGAAGGCGGCTAGAAAAGTAAGTCACTGAGAAAGGGGTAAAATGTTTGGTTTTTGTGCAAGAATAGAAAGCTTTTACAGCGTAAAGCGAGATCGGGAAAGTTTAAATTCAACTTCATACTGTGAGGCTAGCAGTGCGGAAGTAGTTAAAAAAAAATAAACGCACAGAGCGATGTCGGATGGCTTCTATGTTAAGAATGAGCGAGTTTAAATGAGGATCCCAAAATGGATGACGTGTGATTCACTTTTGGCCTTACCAAAGTTTTATAAAGCAGAAGTGTAAAACTAGAGGAAGCAAAAGAAAAACTTTCGCCGTCAGTACCCGAGTGTACGATTTGCGTCACTTGTTATGTAGTCAACGTAAGTTTGCCAAGAAATGTTATCAGTTATGTGAACGCCGGGATATTTGTGTGAACTAACTTGGGTTAAGGGAGGAGCGTTGTTAAGTGATTCAACTGTTGGCGTAGCGTCGGAAGCATGACGTGAAACTTTCATAAATCTGCATTTAATAGTGTTAAGGTTCATGAGCCAAGTATCACATCGAGAAGAACTGTTATCTAGGTCAGATTGAAGGATGGCAGGATCAGAAGTACTCGTAATGTTCCGTTAAATGATACAATAATCTGCAAACAATTTTATTGATGAGGAAATGTGTATAGGTAAGTCTTTAAAGGAGCTGTGCAACGATATTCAATTGGAATGTTTTTCACTTTACACGAGCTTACTGGCACTAGTGGGACTCAAGGATACTCGCATGCAATGCCACTGGCCAAGAAACTCCTTTGTTGCGGTGTAATTTCAAGGACAAAAGCGATCATTTTCATTCAATCTCGCCCTTGCAAAATTCGATGACGTTGTTGTTGAAGCGATGTTTATTAGAAAATCGACGTTGTAGTTAGTTGCGCTTTGGGCGCACATGTCACTGTCGATGGGAAAGGGGAATAGGGGAAAAAAGAGATAGAGGAGTAGAGAGGGGGAAGAGGGAAGCGGATCTTTTCAGAGTGTTAGCTTTCCTACGGCTTTCGGTACAGAATCGCGACTCCTCGAACTCCTGAAAACCTCTGTATGTAAGATCCCCAGGAGCCCCAGGAGCCGCAAGCAACCCAGATTTCTTGGAAGTCTTAGAGGATCTCGAGGAGTTCCGTGCTCCTTAAGAAGCTGACTACACTCTTGAGTGCCTTGTCTGTAGTAGCTCGTGACGCTCTTGGACGCAGGAGTTCCTCCAAGTTGGAACTAGGTAGCCCTAGGTGGGAAAAGGCATCACGGAGGTTGGTGCGCTCCTCTTCGTGATCAGTGCACTGCAGGAGGAGATGTTCGGCGTCGGCCGTTTCCTCGCAGGTCTGGCATATGGGATCAACATCGAGTCTAAAGCGACTTATCCACGCCGGGGTGAAGGCGCTTCCGGTCCGTAATCTGTGCAATACTGCGGCAGTTTGGCGGTCGAAGCCGCGTGGTATCCGAGCTGGGAAGGCACCCGCCACCACTACCGGGTCCGGGTGCTGTAGGGCGATGGCTCTTCTCACAAGTAGCTTGGCATCTGAGAAGCGGGGAACGGTTGAGAGCGGGCACTCGGGGTCCCTGTGAGCCCGCATCGCTAGAAAATCAACGACTTCATTCCCTCTAATGCCACAGTGGCTTGGGAGCCATTGGAAGACAATGTCGTTGCCTTTTTGCTGAAGTTCCACCGCATCCTGCGCGATTGAACGGGCCAGGGGCGTGGCCCGTTCGAGCCTAGATAGCAGCTCGAGGGCTGATCTTGAGTCGCTCAAGATGACCCAGCGTAGGGCCTGTGTGCAACCTGTCCGGATTCCCCAGAGGGCGTCGATGACGTAACGCGGGGATCGCAGTACACCCGTATGACGATATTTGAATGCGGTTCATAGATTGGACCCGAGCATTGCGTGGGCACTCGATTTAGGCTCGTGATAATTGATAGCTCGAGAAGCATTCGAGTAGTGGCCCGTGTCCAATCGCTGCAACGACGACAATAGCCGAGCCATAACAATGTCTGGAACTCAGCGCGTGTCCTGTGCTTTGCCAACCCCAGCGCGTGGCTATGATCAACATTGGCGGCATATAATCGGCTCCAGATCACGTGGCCGCTTGTTCTGGCTGCGAGTTGAGGGCGTGAACGCTGCTCGTTGTTTTTTAATTTTTTTCTGGGACTTCTAATGCGTCGGGTGAAAAACGAAGGCGTGTTTCATAGGTCATTAACGTCAGGGATCCGTTCTAAGCGGTATTTGCGCAAAGTAAAAAAATTGTTGCATAGCCCCTTTAACGTAGATGATAAACAATAGGGGTCCTAGCACTGATCTCTGTGGGACGCCAACCATTACGGGTACGGAGAGGAGCTAAATTCATTAGCAGTAGCAAATTGCGTGCGGTTAGACAGGAAGGATTCAGTTCATTTTAAAACAGTAGGGTCCAGGTTAAGTTAACTTAGTTTGTACAAAAGCAATTTATGGCAGACAGTATCAAAAGCTCTGGAAAAGTTAATGGAAATGCAGTGAACAATTGATGAACTATCTATAGCAGAGAATAAGTCGTTAGCAAGGGATAGAAGCCGAGTCTTACATCAGTAACTTTTTTCTGAAGCCGTGTTGATTAACACTAAGAAAAAAAAATAATTTCATTCCAGAATCTGTATGATATGACTGCAAATTCCATGTTCCAGGAATTTCCACTATATATTGGTTAGACAAAGAGGACGATAATTATTGGGACAATGCGTACTACCAGGCTCCAGACTCCAACACACACTTCCATCGAGCAACGATTAAAGTGTGTGTTGAAAGAAAGTAACTTTCGCAAGATATAAAGCACGTGCGTAGTCATCTTCGGCGCGGGGATAGGCAGCCCATCTGTCCGGAATCATGGACATTTTAGATTTCCTAAATAAACGCTTCCTTTTATTCAACAATCTCATTAACGATGGCGTAAACGAAGGTGATTGTGTGTTTTTAATCTCGCGAAGAGGTATGTATCGTTTAGTTAGCTGATTTACTTTGTATTTGAACAGAAGCCAGTTTGCTTCTGTAATTCTCTAGGAAATCCTAAAACAAAAAAGAAAGAAAAATCAAAACTCCACCACCGTATCTATTGTACAACGATCGCATCTATAGAAGATAAACCTTTTTAAGAAGTCTGAGCTGTTTACTTCAGCGGACAGCCACGTTTCGGTTAAAGCCACAACGTCAGCAAGGCATGTGTCAACGAGCGACGATAAAGCGTCGCGTTTATTGGTGACGCTCCGAATGTTACAATGTAAGAAGCAAAAATCCCGTGTGGATCGGGTAGTGCGTGCAGTCGGTTACGATGATGGTTGGCTGGCTCGTGCGCCAGAAGAAGCATTGGAATTATTTGAAGGCATCGCTGTTGGTTTCATTCTCGCACACACTCACAGTGGTAGGGAAGTACATATGTTATTTTTGTTGATTACTATACTTGGTTGTACTTCAAGGAGAAAGGTTGCCCGCTGGCTTTAGCGAAGTCCAGAAGCTTTTTTTTCCGAGTTTCACGTGTTGCTTGACATAACTGTTTGATAAATTGGTAATTTATGTATTTCCTAGGAAACACAGTCGAGCTCCAAGATGTTTTCTTAATATCTTTAACAACAAATATTGTAGAATGTACTGAAGAAAGAATAAGCGGTAGCTCTTTTACGTTTTTTTTTGTGCTGATCAGAATGCATTTTGGTTTCATTTTGCAATAATAATATTTAAAATAACATGCATAAAACGTATAGGGTCCTATTTTGTGTTTAGATTAGAAAATATTCTTACGAGGGCTGCGTTCCTCGTATATTTTGGCCACTTCGAAACTAAGCTGATTGTTTGTCTTCGTTCGCAGGCACCATTTTTGATAATCTTCAAACGTGCATTGAAAAAAAAAAAAAAAAAAAAAACTTAGCGTCAGTTGTAGCAAGTTGACAACGTTGGAGTCAACGACAAGTGGCACGACCGTTCAACCCGCGATTACAGTGACCCGTGAGTGGACTTTCCCGCGAAACGTCTGCTCGTGACGCGGATGAATCATTACACGACTGCCCCGTATACGACTTGCAGTTCACTCACATTCAAAATTTACGAGAACATTCGCGCGTTCTACAGATTAATCTCAATCGAGGTGTCTTTGCTGACGGCTCTTGTTTTTAATTGTGATATTTTAAAAATACGTAGGACACGAAGTATGTGTTGTACCACTAAAGCATCGGCAGTAAAAAAACTTTTTTTTTTTTTTTATTAAGGCGAAAGCCTCGTATGTCTCCTCGTTCAGTAGACCTCCAAAGCCCTTGAGCGAAAACACGTCGGTGACACGAAAAGTACCAAAACGTTCAGTGACCACCACAAATAATGTGTGTCTTTAACGCATCGGCTCTTGCGCTTTCGCCTTCAAGTCTTCTTAGGCATAACATAAGAGAACCTGTGAAGTTTTTAGGACTAAGCCTATGAACTTTTAGGCTTTCACCCTGAGTGAACAGTGCGACGAAAAAAAAGCTGATAGTCTGCATGATTAAATAATAAACACCAACGGGAGATTTAAATTTTTTTTGTGTGTGACTGACCCGCTCTTCAATTTACTCGCGACACAACTGATCGTTACGCGACTGGCCGTTATAGAAGTGACGGTTACACGAATAACAATTGGGGCATATTTATTTTTAAAAACATCACAGTTAGAATTTAATAGTTGTCTATTTGGTCACGGCTAGTTTTTTCTCACCTAAATGTTATGCAAAATGGCACATAAAAGATCCATTACACCACTTACATATCAGAAAGGTACGCATCTATTTCTATTTATTCATTAGCGAATACATTTTAAGTTTTGGCTCAGGGTGAATGGCTCTTGTCGTAAGACTTCCCCGAAAGCGTGTTAAATAATCTGCATAATTACAAATTGAATATGGTTGGCAGAAGTTTTTAAATAAATCTGTATATCTTTCAATATACCACTAACATTCAGGTCAGTCACACTTGTTTCTTTTCCTTTTTTTAATTCGTAAAAATATAAATACTTTAGCAACACTCGACGCTAAAATCATATCGTAAATTGGAGCTGACGTAGGTGTACGATTTTTTTAAAAATCAAACTTATAAAGGTTTATTTCGCTAAAACAAAGGTTCCTGCCTTTGAAACGTATGTGGTAGTTAGCAGATACAAAACAAACGCTGAAACTACAGATAGGACGCGATCTAAACTCTTTTTTTTTTTTTTCTAAATTAGTCTTAATTATGAGAACTTACAAATATTTGTTTTAGGACACCCTGATACTATGCTACACAAACTATATTTAATGAATGATTGGAGGAAGGAATTGGAAAGTTACTTGACCGTCACATTAATGTTTAATTTTAGGGAGAATGACCCAGCTACCGCGCACTCTCACAACGCCTTCCAGAGCCGAGTAGGCAAAGATGGCAGCCCCCAGAAGGAGATTATTGGAAAGGTCTATATAGCAGCGGCCGACCTCAGCGGACACTCCTACGCGGGTCGGTCTGCCTCCTCCTTCGCCCTGCGTTAAGATGCCTCGGCGCAACAGAGGCAGGTCAACTATTTCGGTAGATGCTCTGCCTCCAGTGCGAGCTCGTTGTCTTCTGCCAGGCCATAGCCTCCTCTATACTCGCAAAGCCTGGCAGTTCGACGACGGAGCCATAGACTGCCCGGTAGTGGTGCAAAACTATCAATAGTACTATCGATAATATCGATTGTCGCCAGAAATCTGACTATCGATAGTAAAAAAAACTATCAATAGTCCTATCGATAGTCGACCATCGAAAAACTATCGATAGTCGACTATCGAAAAACTATCGATAGTACTATCGAAAGTCGACTATCGATAGTACTATCAATAGTCGACTATCCAAAAGCTATGGATAGTACTATCGAAAAGCTATGGATTGTACTAGTCAACATCGGAAAATTATCGTTAACCGGCTGTCGGGAAGCTATCGAGAGTTGACTATCGTAAACCTATCGATAGTACTGTCGATGGTTTACTATCGATAGTTTAGCGACGCTAGTAGTTTGCGTCGCTCCCTCTTCTCTTTTTCTCGCTTTATTTTTTCAAATGGGACACCTACTAGCCCAAGCACTTACCATCCCAACTTTGGGCCAGCTTTCTGTGATGACGAAGACGGGCGTTTTTGGGCGAAGAGAGAAGGAAGGGAGGCGAGCGGCAGTGCGGCAACTGTGTTCGCTCTAGTGGTGCAAAACTATCGATAGTACTATCGATAGCATCGGTAGTCGCCAGAAGTCTGACTATCGATAGTAAAAAACTATCGATAGAACTATCGATAGTACTGTCGATGGTTTACTATCGATAGTTTAGCGACGCTAGTAGTTTGCGTCGCTCCCTCTTCTCTTTTTCTCGCTTTATTTTTTCAAATGGGACACCTACTAGCCCAAGCACTTACCATCCCAACTTTGGGCCAGCTTTCTGTGATGACGAAGACGGGCGTTTTTGGGCGAAGAGAGAAGGAAGGGAGGCGAGCGGCAGTGCGGCAACTGTGTTCGCTCTAGTGGTGCAAAACTATCGATAGTACTATCGATAGCATCGGTAGTCGCCAGAAGTCTGACTATCGATAGTAAAAAACTATCGATAGAACTATCGATAGTCGACTACCGAAAAACTATCGATAGTACTGTTGATGGTTTACTATCGATAGTTTAGCGACGCTAGTAGTTTGCGTCGCTCCCTCTTCTCTTTTTCTCGCTTTATTTTTTCAAATGGGACACCTACTAGCCCAAGCACTTACCATCCCAACTTTGGGCCAGCTTTCTGTGATGACGAAGACGGGCGTTTTTGGGCGAAGAGAGAAGGAAGGGAGGCGAGCGGCAGTGCGGCAACTGTGTTCGCTCTAGTGGTGCAAAACTATCGATAGTACTATCGATAGCATCGCTAGTCGCCAGAAGTCTGACTATCGATAGTAAAAAACTATCGATAGAACTATCGATAGTCGACTATCGAAAAACTATCGATAGTACTGTTGATGGTTTACTATCGATAGTTTAGCGACGCTAGTAGTTTGCGTCGCTCCCTCTTCTCTTTTTCTCGCTTTATTTTTTCAAATGGGACACCTACTAGCCCAAGCACTTACCATCCCAACTTTGGGCCAGCTTTCTGTGATGACGAAGACGGGCGTTTTTGGGCGAAGAGAGAAGGAAGGGAGGCGAGCGGCAGTGCGGCAACTGTGTTCGCTCTAGTGGTGCAAAACTATCGATAGTACTATCGATAGCATCGGTAGTCGCCAGAAATCTGACTATCGATAGTAAAAAAACTATCGATAGAACTATCGATAGTCGACTATCGAAAAACTATCGATAGTACTATCGATAGTCGACTATCGAAAAACTATCGATAGTACTATCGATAGTCGACTATCGGAAAACTATTGATAGTACTATCGATAGTCGACTATCGAAAATCTATCGATAGTACTATCGATAGTCGACTATCCATAGTTCTGCGACACTATCGATAGTTTTGGAAAAACTATCGATAGTATCGATAGTCAATTTATCGATAGTTTTGCATCACTAGTGCCAGGTCGCAGATTTGGAGGGCGAGGATCTGGTAGCACAGGGCATTTCTCGGGGAGCCTGTAGTCAGCGCACAGCTTTTGCAGTGGCGAGGACCTCGTCCGTGATGAGCTCAGGGAGGATGGTTGGTCGCACTTCTTCCGGGAGATGTGGCCGCTGCTTAGGTCCTTGCGCATTGGTCGGCGCCGTGGCCGAACCCGGGGGGTGTCGCTCTTTGTGTCACACGCGCGCTCAAGTAGAATCAAGATTGCCGCCCTTTTGCCTCATACGCAATTCGCCTCGGCTCTGCAGCTTGGGCAGCAAAATCTTGCGAAGGTATTTATTATAAGGTTCCCCTGTGGTTTCAATGTGAATTGAATTTCTTAAAGCTGTGAATTCGTGCAATGTGCTGGGTGTTGATTAAATATTTTAATCCGATTAATCGCCACCCTTTAATCGATTAATTAATCAATCAATCGGTCTAATTCATTTTCATTCATAGTAATTTTAAGAAGTCAAAATTGAATATTTGTGTATGCTTTTACTGAATTTGTGATAAACGGCGCAATATAGAATTTCGATTATGAATCAACCTCGATATGTAGTTGAGAACAGTTGAAAGGCACTCATACTCACAGATTATTACATCAGCTGCATGAGGCAAAGAGGTTCATTGTATTCTCCGACAAGAGCGACCTCCTTTGATTGTTCACAAACGTCTCTGCTGAACTAAACGGACACTCGCTCGGCATTGAAGTGGCTGGGACACGTGCAATTTTCTGCACTTGTCTGGAGCTAGAAATCTCGTTCTTACAGTTTACTTTAGGTAAATTTTCACCTAAGGTTTTCCCTCCATACAGGTGTACTCATCCACGTCTATATGGTGAAGCGTTTAACTTTTATTTCTTTCTGGTTCGTAAAAGTTTTCCGATATACCGGTTAAGAAAATTTATCACGATTAAAGAATTAATCGATTAATTGGTAGGTTGATCGATTAATTTTCCAGCTCTAGCCAATCACCATTGCTTTACAAGTTGTATAGCAATAGTTCAATTGCCGCTTTAGCGCAAAAATATCTTATTTTGTTAAGAATATTGAAGTTTGAAAAGAAGCTTCATTTTTCAACGCAAGTGGCCACACTTCAAGCCATCCTAGCTTATCACATCATATCTTTTATTGGCGCTGTCCACTCGCCTTCGTGCTTAATCTAACTTTCGACTGTCTTCCGCTGTTAGATGAAACTAAGCATATACTACCTTTGCGCTTCCCGCAGACAATGGTGGCGCGACAGACTATTTATCTAATGCGCTTTTTAGGTGGCGCTGTGTTCACTTCATCAGTGCCTAATGGCGGAGTACGAACTTAGAGAAACTCGAGCGGAGCATTTACATTCACTCCATCCATCGGTGCCGAGAAGTACAGTAACCCCGTGATTGATTGTTCGTGGTGGAAAGGGCTTTCGATTCCACGACCCGCTCACGTGACGGAACATCAACGACCTCCCGTTCATGAGAAGTTGTCGCGCTGTTCTGACGAATGAGTGATTCCCGAGTAGTGGACAATCAGCGAGTGCGTTGGCCACAAAACTAGGGGGCAAGATCTCGCGAGCCACCACCCGATTCAAAGGGTTAAGCCGTGCGCATTCATCCGTGCACTCATCCATCCAGCATTTTGCCTACGCACAACGCGCATCGTTGACGTTGAGTGGTCTGTGGGGCTTCTGTGCTTCGCGGCTCGGTGAGGTGTCCCCGTCGAGAACGTTTCCAGCAAGGGGCACGTACCACGCCTGCAGGAGCTCTGTGAATGCTCGGGAGCGTGCTGGCACGGGTTCCGATTAGGGGGAGCATTCGCTGCATTCATTAACACGTGCGTTAAGTCGGCGACTCGCTCGCACGTTGCCGTCACGCGCTTGGACGTGAGCGAGGCAACCCTTTGTTTTCTCTTCTTGCGGCGGCAGATCGATGCCGGTGTCGCGACCGCCCGGCGTCACACGCGCTCCCCCGGGGCGCTACGGCGACGCCTTTGCGGCCGGCGTGGGGTTCGGCCTCGTCTGCTGCCGAGGTCCAGGTCGTCGCCTAGACCGCGTCCCACGACGTCGTCGGGCTGTCAGCACGGTTGCAGATGACCGTACGACCGTTGCCGTTACACGTTTGTTGGTTCGCAGCGAACACATGGTCCACTGTAGTAAGAAGAATGCAACGCGACACTTTCAACGCAGGATGAGTTTATGGCCTGAATTGTATGTGAAAAGCGTGAAAAGTGTAACGAAGAGCGGTTACACCCAGGCCAAGGCAACAGGAAGCACGCACAGCCCGTAGCAGGCAATGCACAGGCATACAAAGCATATAGAAGCATACTTAGCCATAGTTAATCAGATTTAGCGAAATTTACAAAGAGCGCGCAGCGCGAGTTGGAACTCAGAACTGTGCGGTCGGCAAGCCGACGCCTTTGCTCGACGCCAACGGGAGAGCAAGCAGCTGAACTAAGTTTGACTCAAGGCATAGCCTCCTCTATACTCACAAACCATGGCAGTTCGACGACGGAGCCATAGAGTGCCCGGTCGCAGATTTGGAGCGCAAGGATCTGGCAGCACTGAGCATCAAAGAGCCATTTCTCGGGGAACCTAGAGTTCCTGTATAGGCTCCCTACGGGAGCCAGAGTTGCGCGTTTGATTCCACGTGCCACGTGCCGCCCTCGCCGCTATTCGCCGAGATCCGATCACGTGAGGAGCCGTATCAAGTGTCGTGCAGCAAAGTAGACGTTGCACGCGCCCCGGCGTACGTTCCCCGGCTTTTGAGCGCGCCGCGCGCCTCGAACGCGCGGCGCTGCTATTCGCCGAATTAAGTCACGTGAGGAGCTGAATCCACATGCCATGCATGAACGCGCAACTCTGGCTCCCGTAGGGAGCCTATACAGGAACTCTAGGGGAACCTGGACGTCAACGCACAGCTTTTGCAGCGGCAAGGACCCGAAACTCGCTTGTTCGCTCGGGAGAAGTGTGTTTCGGCGTCTCGTCGCAGCGGGGCGCCAGTCATGTGGCTCTCCTCTCATCCGTTGTCTGCCGCTCCACCTTTTCCACTCGGCGGCCGCTTCTCGTGGTGATCTGCGAGACTTCGTCAGTATAGAGGACAAGAGATGGCGCAACGAACGCCGCCAACAAACGAGCATATGGGCGGCGAGAGCCGGCCTCTTTAGCAGACGAACTTTTCGACTCAAAAGCGGCGCGCGTTCCGCAGGCGGCGATAGTCGCAGAAACAAAAACAGGCGCGGTAACAACAAGGAACTGCAGTTCCTTGTCTGCTAAAAGCGCCGGCTCTCGGCGTCGTCTGCTCGTTCGTTGGCGGCAGTTGGCGTCGCGACCGCTTGCGCCATCTCTTGCCTTCCGTGCGAAACGGCGCCGTGCATGTTGTTTGAAGACCGGTGGCGTCGCTGCGTTTCCATAGGAGCTAAGCCTTTTTCTTTCTTTACTTTTTCCTCAGGTAAGTTCGTTCTTTGCAAGTTTTACAAAAAAAAAAATGCACCATCTGTGGGCAACGCTGCACAAAGGCGTAGCGCGATAGGTTAAGAAACCGAATTTTGCGGTCGATTTAAAGAGCCTGCCGTCTCCTTGTTTCACCCTGTAAAGGACGTTAGATAGAGATCCTTTCTCGAAAATGACACTTTAAGCGAAAAAGCATTAAAGGTACGTTTATACTCCAACGTAACGTCGACGGGCGTGGCGTAGCGCAGCGCGCGCCGATACTGATTGGTCGCAGATATCAAGTTTCTGGTTGCCGGCCAATGAAAGGCGTGTGTTCTGAGCTACGCTACGTTCACTGCGCTCAACGTCGGAGTATAAACAGCCCTTAAACGGTGCAGTGTGGCACGAAGTCCTTTTCACTTTAGGAGATTGTCCTTTCTACTAAAGGAGCTTAAGCGGTCCGTCTGACAGGGATATAGGCGCATTTCGCAAAAGTCCACGCTAAAGTACACTGCGTGCGTGAGCAGGGCACGGCAGGGTCTAATTAACCGGGTGTCACGTTGCAACAGATGCAAGACGAGCACAGTCTTGACGGCTAACGCCATGGCGCGCGCATTAGGAAGCCACCAGGTTGACGTCTTCATCTCATATATGCAACTCCTCCGGGTCAGCGCGCTCGGTACACATGCTTGATGTCACGACCGCAACACAACGCGTTCACACGCCACCAGCAAAGTGCCCTAAAGTATTCAAGTAATATTGTTGCGTGTAGGTTCAGACAACGCGAATCTATAGATTGCTCTAAGCGGCGGTCGCCCTGCTGATGCATCATACGAAACTGAGCCTTCAGACACGGTATGAGGCTTCCACATTGGTCATGCAAAAACCTACTGCAGGCATGTTCATGGATGAAGCAAACATGCGTGAAGTGTGTACGCGAATAATGTTGCCTGCAACCAATTGTCTTTTGTATGACGCACGAGCAAGATCGGACTGCGCTGTCCCCAGAGCCCGCATGCTAGAATGTAAATTCCGCAGTAAATGAGAAATTTAACCAGCATCCCCGCTAGCCCAGGGTATTTGCGCCGTAGCCAGTTGTACACGCCAGCACACGCCAGCACGATGATCATCCAGATCGAAACAGGCAAGGGTGTGCACGTGCTCTCGCTGATCGCGGCGAAACAACAAGAGCACTTTCCGGTCTTTCGGCATTCCTGGACCGACAGTCGGTGCTGGCAGATGGACGCAATCCTTCCTTCTCCCAGCTGCTCTTTCGATCCCCGGCAACCTGGTTCCAAAGGGCCTCCGCAAAACAACAACAACACAACAGATACATTTCGAGAAGCCGCGCGCAATTTTCTCCCGTTACCATTTCGAGATCCTCCCGGAGAAGGCGCGATGAATGAGCGCGAAACGATGCTGCGGTCTCCTTTTCGATGCGGACGCCCGCACGGATGCGGATCTGGAGATGGGAGCAGAGAGCCCACGTTCCTCGGCAGGCATCCGCGTCGCCTTGCGATGACGTCAGCCGTCCCATCGGGACCGATCTCGTGGAGGGCTTTCGGCGTGCCCCCACAGCTCTTGGAGGAGACGATAGGGCCGCCGCCGTCAAGGTCGGGGACGCCCGGATACCGGACGCCAGTCGATAGCAGACGCGAGCTCGACGCCGCCGCCACAGCGACTGCACGGGCAACGGCTGGGCGGGCAGCGCGGATACACTGTAACCGCTTCCGTCTCTCTCGACGGGGGCCGCTGGCCCTGGCTATCTCTGCCGCCTTACTACGTGGCTGACGATATGCGGCGCACATAACCTCTTTCTGCCTGATTCGAGAGCCAGGCCTTAATCCGCGCTTTTTCTTTTCTTTTAGGAAAAGTCGAGCTTGACATCGGGTTCAAAATGGACACTTTTTAAGGGGTAAAATAAAGCCTGACCTTACCGGTTTTTATTTGTGTGGCACTTGGAAGCCCGTTCGTTACGTGTGCGTCGGTATTAAACCCTGGGATTCCTTGTAACGGAAGCCGCCATTACGTGAGCCTCCATTCGTGCGTTTACCCGCCAGATTTAGCGAAGAAATGATGTGACGTGACAGCGTAGTATCGCGTGACACTACGACTTGACACTGTGACGTCACGTCACGTGGCGGCCGTCGAGTTAAGTCATGTCACGTGACACCGTGACCCCCCCGCATTCGTCAGGTCACGTGGCGTGGGGTCACATGAACTGACGTCACGGGGTCAAATTGTTCTTTCACGTGACACCACGACACCACATGATCTAAAGTCACGTGACGCCAACGTTCACGCTAAATATAGCGAGGATATCTTAGACGCTCGCCACTTAATTTCTACGCGCTTTGGGACTTTGGAGAAAAAGGTAGCTGGTATTTTATTAGTTTTCAATTGACATGAATTTGTTGATGATGAGAGTTTGCTGCATGCGGCATGCATGAGGCAGCGGATTCAGCGCCGTCGCCGACGGGTTATTGGGCTTTCTGATTGTTATATTTTTTGTTACCCGTCGTGTGCGCTGATTGGTGCGTCGAGAAAAGGCAAGGTGACGACGGAAGGAAGAATCGACGAGACGGGCAGTTTTGGGCTGGAGCTGGTTCAAGCAACACTTAGAACCCGAATAAAGTGCTTTCCCCCCCAAAGGCTGGCTCCCTGCCTCCCCGGGTCCCACGCCGCCCACATCACAAGCCGTGACTGGCGCAGTCGACAGCGGGAGTTCAGCTACGGAACCTTGGGGTGAGCGGCCAGCTCCAACACCGCACGGACTTCGCCGAGTTCAAGCAAGCCCGGCTTTTTGCCTGCCATAAGCAACGGAGCGGTGGCTCCGGCATACCGCACAGGCGTTGCCATTTCAAGCAAGCCACGCTTTCGTCTACCTTATGCGATGGAGCGGCGAGTCCGGAGCACAGCACGGACGGGGCTGACATCACGCAAACTCTGCTCTTCGGCGGCCATGCAACCGGGTGCCAGACGAGCGCTTGGCGTGACCAGTGGGATGAACGCTGCATGACGGGCCCTCAGCGCAAGAGCCAGCGGCGGAAAACAAGACTTCCAGTCTTCGACAGAGACAGGAACTACTGCCTGCAAGCGGAAGAATCTGAACTTCAGTGATGCACGAACCCTTAGGACCGAATACGGGCACAAATTGAGCTCCAAAAATTGCAGAGGGAGAATGGTGGTGGTGCCAATGGGGGGCTGGGATTACAACCAGAATCTGGGGTAACCCACTATGCTGCACTCTTGAGTAATGTGCTCAGCCGGATGCCCGGGGATAAAACCTTAGTGCCTGGCTGTTTCGAGGCGGTAGAAGTCATATTTCGATCCTTTCAGGTTCCTGACGAGATAAAAACGGTTCTGATAATGCCATATATAGCTGACAGAGTCAGGTCAGTGATCATGTGCAGTGGCATGAAGGAACTGCCATCTTACGCTCAACTAACAGAACGAATTTTACGTGAGCTAAGATTGTCTCCAAACGAATATAAACGACTGTTCAATACGGCAGGCGAATTGCGGGAAGAGTCGTGGAGCCAGTTCGCCGGCCGACTTAATAGCTACTTCAGTTATTATGTGAACTGTAGAAAAGTGGATACTTAAAGGGGCGGTGCAACGATATTCAATTGGGATGTTTTTCACTTTACACGAGCTTACTGGCACTAGTGGGACTCAAGGATACTCGCACGCAACGCCACTGACCAAGAAACTCCTTTGTTGCGCTGTAATTTCGAGGACAAAACCGAGTGTTTTCATTCAATCTCTCCTTCGCAAAACCTGATGACGTAGCTGGGCGGTAGCAGTACCGCCCAGTGACGATATTTGAATGCGGCTCATAGATTGGACCCGAGCATGGCGTGGACACTCGATTTGGGCTCGTGATAATCGATCGCTCGAGAAGCATTCGGGTAGTGGCCCGTGTCCAATCGCTGCAATGACGACAACAGCCGAACCATAACAATGTCTGAAACTCAGCGCGTGTCCTGTGCCTTGCCAACCCCAGCGCATGGCTATGATCAACATTGGCGGCATATATTCGGCTCCAGATCACGTGGCCGCTTGTTCTGGCTGCGAGTTGAGGGGGTGAACGCTGCTCGTTTTTTTTTAATATTTCTTACCTCCTATTGCGTGGGGTGAAAAACGAACGAGTATTTCACAGGCCATTAACGTCAGGGATCCGTTCTAACCGGTATTTGCGCAAAATACGAAAATCGTTGCATCGCCCCTTTAACGATGACTTGTTGCAACTAGTTGCCGCGGATAGGTTGAAGGAGTCTCTCACCAATGAAACAAAAGCATATGTTGCCTTGAACGAAACGGGGGAGTGGCTGCGTCCCGAGGCGATAGCTAAGCTGGCTGAATGCCATCAGGAGAGTAATGCACAGAGGGTCCCAAAACCCTACCACAAGACAGACGCTACTGGTGACTCTGGTCAGAGCGAGGCTCTGACGCCTTCGAAAGAGAGAGGGCATACCGAGCATGTCGGCGACACTCGACGCTGTTTCGCCTGTGGGAAACAGGGTCACCTGGCCAGAAATTGCCCTGAGACCAATCCAAAGCTTACGGCACGAGAAAAAAGACTTTTAGACTGCGAACACGCTGGGCGAACTTCCGTGGTGCATGATAAACTAGTATCGCTGGCTGAACAACACGAAGTGCTTGACGGAGAACGATTTGTGCAACTCCGCTCTGGTGACAAGCACTTGAATGCCAGGATTGATACGGGGGCAGACATTACAGCGGGTCGAAAGTCGATGGCCACCATTTTAGATGAGAGTCAAAAAGAGAAGGTTCGGTTGAAGGGCGACTTCGGCCACGAGGTGGAGGCCGATCTCATGTATGTGCCGTTTCGACTTGGTAGCAGTGCGGTTGATACAGGAGCGGATACGTTACTGCTCTGTGCGGAAACCGAGCAGCTTGCCGGAGAAGTTGACGCACTACTCACACCTGAGGATTTAGTAACTTTAAGAGGAGCAGAACAGGAAATGCCCTTGGCAGACCAGGTAGATCTTCCTTGTGGAGCTGCAGTATTGAAGGAAGGGCCTGCGAAAGAGGCATGTGTGGTTAGCACACAGTCAGAGGGAGATAACGGGATTGTGAGTCTGAGGACGAGTGAAGTGACATACACGAAATAGAATCTGAAAGTTGCCTTCGGTTTCTAACAAAGCAGAAGAACGACGAGTCGCTGAACCACTGTGGCTACAGGCAACGAAAGGAACTCGTGGAATGCAAGTGGTTGATGGAATGCTGTTCCACAAAGAAAAATGGCAGAACTGTGAAGCAGTTAGTTTTACCGAAAAATAGGCGAAAGACAGTGTTAGAAGTAACCCACGACAAACCAGTTGGCGGCCATTTCGCTGGAAAGAAACCTCAGCAGCGAATAGACCGATCTCACCGAGCGTTCGGCGCATGCGTGACGCCACCGTAACTTTAGTTCACAGGAGGCAAACGCCAGTACACCAGAGGGCTCGTTCTGTCTCGTGCCCCTCACGCGCAAAGCTCCAGCGAGGTTGGCGCACGTGCAGAAAGACTAACGTTCCCTCAATGCATTGCGGCAGCGGTGGCGTAGTCAAACTGCCTGGTGAGATCGGTTTCCGTACATGCAGGAGCAGATTAGTAAATACTGCAAAAAGTGCCATTACTGCCAGGTGAACGCGAGACCTACAGGACCAGAGACCGGGTGCCTATTACCCCGCTGGTAACACCAGATGTTCCATTCCAGACTGTTGTAATGAATTGTATTGGGCCATTAGATCCGGCGTCGTCGAGAGGGCACAAATATGCCTTGTGTCTGGTCGATGTGTGTACGAGATGGCCGGAGGTGGTTTGTATCAGATCGCTAACGGCGAAGGCAGGGTGTGACGCGCTGGTTGAAATATTCGCGCGAATGGGAGTGCCAGAAACAGTCTCGTCCGATCAGGGCACAAACTTCACGGCCGAGCTCACACAGGATTTGCTGCGTAGGTTGGGGTCGTCACCCAGGTTCTCTACATTAGAACACCCAGAGAGCAAAGGTCTAGTTGAGCGATGGAATGGTACGCTGAAGCGGATGCTGAGGCAAGTGATCGCGGAACGTGGGCGGGGGTGGGATCGCCTAGTTCCTTGTTTACTTTGGGCTTACCGAAGTCCCGAATGAAACTACGGGAATGTCGCCATTTGAACTCATGCATGGACGCGCGCCGAATGGACCACTGTCCATCCTCAAAAAATCGTGGACTGGTGACTGGACGCCTCCGTCCACGCTGGTTGAGTCAGCTGACAAATATCTGGTTAGATTAAGGAGACAAATGGCCGACATTACGCGAGTAGTAAAGGAACAGGCAGAGCACAAACAGAGGTCGTACGCCACGCGTTACAATCTCCGTGCGAAAGAGAGAGAAGGCCTTCTGTAGGGGCGATCTAGTGCTACTAAGAGACACAAGCGGTAAAAAATATCAACTTTCCTTGGTTGGGACCGGTGAAGATACAAGAAGGTAGGAGAGAGAACAGCTACGTAGTTGCGATGCCTGACGGTGGCCGTAAGGGAATCCACACCAACAAACTTAGGCCATATGTGGCACGCTTTGATGCTGTTGGTGTTATCCTTGATGATCCGGACTTCGGTTCGGTGGAGGAACTCCCCACAGACGGGCGGGGAGCAGATGAACCTGAGTCACAGAAGACCGCGGAGGAAAAAGAGATGTATAGCGTGATGCAGCAGTTCGTACATGTATTTTCTGGCGTACATGTACATGTATTTTCGTACATGTACACGTACATGTATTTTCTGGAATGATCTACCCAGCTGAATCAGAGTTTGCTCATCCGGTAGTGTGTGTAGCGAAGCAGGATGGGAGTGTGAGATTGTGCATCGATTATAGGCAATTGAACGCAATCACTGAAGTCGATGCCTTTCCTATGAATAATGCAACCGAAATGATCTGGATGGTCGCGATGGCGTCGTACATAACTGTACTGGACCTAACCCGCGGGTATTGGCAAATACCAGTTGAAGAACGGTCTCAGAAGTTTACGGCATTCGTGACCAATCGTGGGCAGTACGCTTGGACAGTTATGCCCTATGGGTTGAAAAATTCAGTGGCAACTTTTCAGCATGTGATGAATGAAGTGTTGCAACCACACAGAGAATATGCAGGCGCATATATCGACGACATTGCAATATGTTCGTCTAAGTGGGAAGACCACCTTTTGGATGTAAAAAGCGTTCTCAAAACCTTGAGTCGCGTTGGGCTTACGGTAAAGCTGTCCAAATGCAGGTTTGCCAAGGGAATTGCCATGTACCTCGGCCACCAGATCGGCTCCGGGAGGCATGCTCCTGATCTCGTTCGTGTCAAGGCGATCCAAACCATGGAGAGGCCCAAGACGAAAAAAGAACTGAAGAGCTTTTTAGGGCTAATGAACTACTATAGAGACCATATTGCGAACCATGCTGAAGTAGTGATGCCATTGACCGCGCGAACTGGAAACAGGACTCCGAACGTGTTACCGTGGGGTGGCGAGGAGGAACAAGCGTTTCAAAAGGCAAAACGTCTCCTGGTGGTGGTTCCGGTTATGAGAGCGCCAGATACCAGCCAGCCTTTTGTTCTGTCCACCGACGCATCGGATAGAGCGATAGGGGCATGTCTCGGCCAAAGTGCAGATGATGGGAAAGAGTACCCAGTGGCGTTTCTCAGTAAAAAACTAACTGCTCCCCAAACTCGGTGGGCAGTAATCGAACGTGAAGCTTACGCGGTTGTGTGGGCCTTGGGTCCGTTGGAAACGCGGCTATTTGGGGCGGAGGTCGAAATTCGCACCGACCATAACCCTTTGCAGTATTTGGCATCAGCAGCACAAAATAGTGCGAGGCTGACTCGTGGGTGTTTGCGTTGCAAAACTTTAACCTGAATGTACGGTACGTAAAAGGGACGAGAAATATCCCTGCTGATACGTTGTCAAGGCTGTAGTGGAGTGGAGTTTTGTTTGTGGTTAATGTAACTTAGATGTTCTCAAGAAGTAGGTTTGTCAGTCTTTCTTGTGATCATTCACGCCGAATGGACGGGAATGTTCGCCTTTTTGTTCTGAATGCTACGATTGTAAAGAGATACGCAAATTATGATTTTCTTTTGATTGGAAAAGAAAAAAAAAGGGGGGGGGGGGGGGGGCGTTCATGCATGCGGCATGCATGAGGCAGCGGATTCAGCGCCGTCGCCGACGGGTTATCGGGCTTTGTGATTTTTATCCCTTTGTTACCCAGTGGTGTGCGTTGATTGGTGCGTCGAGAAAAGGCGAGGTGACGACGGAAGGAAGAATCGACGAGACTGGGCAGTTTTGGGCTGGAGCTGGTTCAAGCAACATTTGGAACCCGAATAACCCCCCCCCCCCCCCCCCCCCAAAGGCTGGCTCCCTGCCTCCCCGGGTCCCACGGCGCCCAAACCACAAGCCGTGACTCCCTTTATGAAAACCAAAACGTACGCGAAAATCCTTCTCAAAGAAGAGTAAAGGGTCGTAACAACTTACCCTTAATTCAAATGCAAATGCACAAAAAACAAAAAGCATCAAGTGTGCGGATTAGAAGCGGAAAAGTAGGCTCCTGCTTGGATCACCAAACCGCTATTTCGAAATAAAAAGAATACGACACTTTTGTATTTAAATTGCTTCACATACATGTCACGTCTAGTGAATAGTTTGAAGCAAACGTTGCTGGCAAAATCTAGTTCTCAATTTTTATTCACCCAGTGCTATAGGTCCGCATCTTGCAATCATGCGTCTCATAAATCACATTGCGAGAGCTGCTCGATTCGAAAATGGTCTGGTCATGCTGCACATTGCCAAGCAACGGGCACATTTCTAATGCAGACGACAACAAGCGGCCAAGGCTCAATGTGCGAAGGGGAGTTGCGCTACTTCTCTGGCCTTCTCGTGCGGCGCGTGGAACACCATTTCCTGCGTTCTCCTTGATGCTTGGGTAATTTAGCAATAGGTCTGTTTGCTGGATCGCGCATCTCCGCTTGGTCGCTGCAGCACGAGTGCGTCCACCGGACAGCCATCTTGCATGCGGCGAAATCGCGTTTTTGCGAGCGTTGCAGAGGCTAGCTGCAGCGTGCTGAAGACACGTTTTCTACTCGTTCGTCTTCATTCGCCGAAGAAGTTTCTTTAACCCCTGTGAGAAAGGTGAGACTTGTCTTTGAGAATACGTGGAAATTTTTACGAGCACGCAGCACCACACTAAAAAGGCGCAACTCGTAGAAAGCAAGTTTCACCGGTCTCGCGGCGTGATCAAAGCTTCCTCGGCACGCCGAAGTGCTGCCTTCTCTGTGCCCTCGCGCTCTTGGATACCGATCAAGAATCGACGCCGTGTGGATGTGTTTTGCGAGTGCAATGTGTTTGAAGCCGTATGTGCCTTTGGAGCAGCGTTTTACTTTACTCTGACGACTGTATTTGTAACTTGCGGCACTCGCGGTCCAGAAACGAGCTTAATGCAGTGTCCAGTGAGGACGGAAAAAAAAAAGGGGGGGGGGGGGGGAGGCAGCGCGTTTTTTTGTATTGTTTACTAGATACTTATGGCAATTATTTCAGTAGAACAAAACTCTTTATTTCTGTGCACTCCCCCCCCCCCCCTTTTTTCCTACCAAACACTTCCGACGCAACTAACTCCATTGTTCAAAAGTGGCGATGTGATTTGAACTCTTAAAGGGGGACCAGCAGTCGGGTGCTCGTGCTCCTGCTCGTGAGCTCACGAGCAGGAGCACGAGCACCCGACGGCGGACGGACATACGGACATGGCTAGGCCCTAAGGAGCTTCGCCCCTAAAAAAGAGGGCGAGGAGGACTTTCCGCCAGGCTGAAGAATATTTCTGCTGGTCCCCCTTTAAGTAATTGTGATTTGTCAACAGATTGCACACGACCATATGGCCGCGTTTCGAAGATTTTTAATCTCGCCATCTTGTACTATTGCCTTCAACAATCTTCTTTGCTCAACAGCGTTGCTCTATTTGTGCTACCATGTGATCCATTAGAGTGGATTTCAAATATAGCCATGGTTAATAGTGCATAAGAGCAACCGCACAGATTGTTTCCCCCCTTTATTGACAACAAATCTCCGAAACAGCTCGACGATCCAGAACTCCGTGGCCAATATATGATGCAAAAACATATTTGCACGACACACCTTCAATACTGTGTCGCGGCGTCGATTCTTGATCGGTATCCAAGCGTGCGAATTCAGAGGCGGAGAACTTCGGCTTGACAAGAAAACTTTGATCATGCCGCGAGACCGGCGAAACTTGCTTTCGGCGAGTTGTGCCTTTTTCCTTGAGGCGCTGCGCTTTCGTAAAAATATCCACGTGTTCTCAAAGGCAAATTTTACCGTTTTCACACTGGGTTTAAGAAACTTCTTCGGCGAATGACGACAAACAAGTAGAAAACGTGTCTTCAGCAAGCTGCCTCTGCAACGCTCGCCAAAACCCGATCTCGCTGCACGCAAGATGGCCGTCCGCTGGCCGCGCTCGCTGAGCGGTGAAGCGCGATCCAGCAATAGACCCTTTCGCAAATTCAGTGCCATCTAGTGGCTTAAATATCAGTCTAAACTGTTGTATGCTCATGACGGATAAAACCTGGTACATAGTCATCAACGGTAGACGTACGAAAGTTACGGTGTTTTTCGATTAACACTTATTTCTTTATTTGCTTCGGTCTGATGATGTCAAGAATGTACCACTCTGCATAAAGCGCTTATAGTTGAGTAAAGCTCTTTATGAAATTGCCATTTTACTGTCATGAGCTGTCTGGGGGGTGCCGAAGCAGAGCATTCCAAGGACCTCAAGTCCGTAGCGCATAGAAGCTTACGAGTTTCGTTGCGGTGAACAACAATACAGCGAACTAACGTCTAGATACTTAGGCCACGCTTCGGTTTCTGTCTTCAAACTCTTCCTTCACCAACCATCAAGAGGCCGTCATTCGCACGTACAAATGATACACACTTAGGCGATGACAGCTGTCGAAGTGGCCAGACTGAATTTCGAAAAGTGTCAATTGCCATAGAGATCAGTGGGGAAGACGGGCTATCGCTTCCTCCCTCTTGGAAACGCGGCACCCGGGCGGCGCTTGCTCAATACTCAATACCTTCCGCTCCCAGACATGGGCATGCAAGCACGCCGCACTACGTAAGGAGCTCGTGTCGCAGAAAATGGGTGGTGTGGCAGTAAAGCCGGCGTCGGTGGCGTGCCGCGAGAATCCTGATTGATCGATAGGGTCATGACATCACAGCCACATGACCTCGCGCGGGAATTTCAGACAATCCACAACGCTCACATCAAACATGACGTCGCGTGTGGAATGAAAGTGATTAAAAAAACATGACATGTAATGCGAACGAATTAAAGGTCGCCGCATGTCTCAAATGGTTTCGTTTTTTTAAAGTAATTCTTTTTTGAGTAAAGAAAAACTTCAAGAATTTTAGGCGGTATTCGAACCCACGACCCTTCAGTTGTTAGCCAGACACGCTACTGATTAGGCCACGCAAGACACGCATGCACGGCTTTTTTTTTCTTTATTGCATGAAGTATGTACAGTGATTAATGATGCGTGGTTAAAATCATGTTCCCCATGGCTTCTGGGTTACATGTTATACTTCCTTCATTTTGTGAAGGTCATCAAGCATGGGAAGCCACTCTGGCGTTTTTTCCGCGCGACTGATACACATTTGTGACGCGTGCAACACTTTCACGGAAGTAAAAACATACAGGTTTTGCATTCACGTCAGCGTTTCTTACAGCCATGCGGGAAATCCAAATAGCATGAAGCCCCAGAAGAAAAAAGGTGTCGTAAGGGACGAGCTCGTGCTTCTCCTTCGGCAGAAAACGAATACCGTGGCCAGTAATACACAACTCTTTTTTCAAGGTCCGTTGGAGCACGTCCCAAAAGAAAACGGCGTCCCAGCAGTCGATGAAGACAAGTTCAATAGTTTCGGGCTGTTTACAAAGCAGGCAGTTCACAGACCATGGGACATAGATGCCTTTTAACTCCAGCCACACTTTCACTGGTAACGTAGAACTATGGAGTTTGAAAAAGAAAGTCTTAGCTGCTGGTGGGACGCACATCTTTTTTACTCGACAAAGGACATCTTGTCCTGGACAATTGCTATACAACATTCGATACAAAGGTGTCGGGCATAACATATCAAAAAGGTCCCGTGTGAGGCGTTTACGTGCGACACCAGACAGGTATTCAATAGAAAATCGTACCTTGAGAAAATTAAAGGCGTGAACCACCTCCTTTGGGTACCCTAGGAGCCTCATAGGAGGTTCTTCGTAAGACGAGACAATATAGGTTGGTAGATAAGATGCCAGCTTAGTTTGAATTGTGGTCCGAATAAACGGATGTTTCTGATCCCTCAAAAAAACAAAACCTAGACACCAGTTGTTTAACAAACAAGTGCGAGAGGCCGATTCCGCCATGAACTACTCGTCTGAAGAGGTTATCACGTCGCAACGGCTCCCATGACGACTTCCAAACCAAAATCGCGAAAATTCTGTGAAACCGCTGAATGTTAACCCTGGCACAATGAAGAACTTGCAGGACATACCATATTTTCGCAATTAGGAAAATATTGCACACAGTTGCTTTTGCGAAAATTGACAAGTCGCGGTTTGCCCATTTCTTGGTCCGTCTTTTCAGGTCTTCAGTTACTTCAGACCAATACGCATTACTAGCCCGATAATGACGTAAGGGCACTCCAAGATACTTGCAAGGCGCCTCAGTCCACGTAATGCCTTCAAATTTGGTTGGTTTTGTGGCCCACTTGCCATGCCAAGAACCATTACACTTTCCCCAGTTGATAGAGGCGCCTGTAGCTTCGCAGAATGATCGCGCAATGCAAAGTGCTTCGCTTACACTTCTCTTATCTCTACAGAATACCGCAATATCATCCGCGTATGCTAATATTTTAATCTCGGCAGAGTGCATGCTGATCCCATGGCAGTTTCTAGTGGCAATAATTCTTAAGCAGAAGGGTTCGAGGTATAGGCCAAATAATAAGGAAGACATAGGACAGCCCTGCCGCACGGAGGACGCGACGGGGATGCGTCGTGTTGTAGCGTTATTAATTATCAAACGCGTATAGCATCCATTATATGACATCTTTACTGCTTCTAGTATAACTTTCCCAACACCCACATGAGATGAAATGTCGAAAAGAAATTCATGACCTACACGATCGATTGCGTTTTCGAGATCTATTTGTATAATTGCAACTTGACTTTGCCTGTCTGTACAGAAATCGAAAACGCTACGTGCCACATGAACATTTGTTTGTATCGACCTCCCTTTAATTCCGCATGTTTGGTGTTCTCCTATCAATTCGCTCACGACGCCCTGTAGACGACTTGCGATCCCTTTGGCGAAAATTTTATAATCGGCATTACACAAGGTAATTGGCCTGTAACCAGATACCTGCCTAAGCTTGGCGTCATCATCAGATTTAGGTATAAGTACCGTAAACGTCATCAGAAAAGAAAGTGGCAAAGGTTTACTCTGATATGCCTCCTGAATAACCTCATACAGTAGAGGGCATATAACATCTTTATACTTTTTGTATAATTCTGAAGTTATTCTATCTGGGCCGGGAGTTTTACAAGAGGGTAGCCCATCTATTGCAGAATCTAATTCCTGCATCGTTATTGGTTCTTCAAGTTTTTCTGTGACCTCGGTTGGTAATCGCGGCATTTCCTTTATAAACGTGTCACGGCACTCGGCGTTGCTAGATAACACTTTTTTTGCTGAAAAGATGACTATAGTATTCTGTGAAAGCTGCTTGAATTGATTCTTTATCAGTGCACACAGTACCCTAGTGCTCTATCTCTAATATTTCTTTTTTGAGTGCATATTTCTTTTCATCCGCTAAGGCTCGTTTTGTAGGCTGTTCTCCTAGGAGGTACCTTTCCGCTCTTGCTCGGACAACTGCTCCATGGTAGCGTTCCTCATGGAACCGCTCGATTTCGCGCTTGATGCTCTCTATATCTTTCACTCCTTGTCCAGGGTTCTGACACTCAAATGCGCATAAATGACGTAGGTTTTCGTCTAATCTGCGTTGCTCAGAACGAGCGTTAAATTTCAAAGTTGCTGCTCTCTCTCTCTATCGCAAGCTGTTTGACTTCTGTCTTAAAAAACTCCCACTTTTCGAATACAGAAATGTTTTTGTGAGCCAGGGTACATTTCATGGCCTCTTTAACACCACTCTCAAAGACTTTGACGTTCATTAATTTTGAATTTAGTTTCCAAAGTTCCCAATTAAACTTAGAGGTATTCCGATTCTTTTCCCCAATCGTTACGGCAACACGGCAATGGTCCGAAAAAAAAAAAAAAAAACACGAGCTTTACGTTATAGTTACTTAAACTACCTGCCAGCTCTACCGAAATGTATATTCTATCAAGTCTGGCGTGCGTTGATCTTTGAAAATGTGTGAACTTAAAGGATTGCTGTTTTTGCTGTACCGTGGCTACATCTTCCAAGTCAAATCGCTCAGTCATTTCACTCAAGAACTGGGCACTCTTGTCTGGGCGCACAAGCTCATTGACACGCTTGCACGGCGTGGGAACGAGTGGAAGTTCATATGTTTCGCTATCGCTTTCCACTCTTAAAGGCGAAGCTGAAACGTCCTCCAAGTTTGTTTCTAGTGCGATAGAATTTTTTTAGCTACCCCTCCCCCCGTATTTCATGGACTATCTGGTTTCCTAATGCGCAGTAGGTAAGCGCAATAGACCATTTCAGCTCACATTCTCACACTCCTTCAATTTCGCACCCTTTTGAACGACCTGAAGACCTCTATGACGATATCCCCGATGCCGCGCTAGAGGCCGTCCTTGACGTCGTCTTTTACGTCGCCCTCTAGGACATGGTCCTCGACGTCGTCTTAGACGTCGTCCTTGAGGTTGTCCTAGACGAATGCTATCGCAATTGATAGACAACGACTAAAAAGGATTTCTGCTGCAACATTTTTCAATTCATTTCCCCAAATGGTGGGGCTGAACAAGTAGATCATTCTTCTACATAGTTGCCTTTCTTCTCGATATACCTTGTCCACCGGTCCACAAGCTTGCGTATTCCCCCCAAGAAAAAGGTTTTCGGTTGGTCGCGCAACCGTCTGACGTGCACCATGCTTGTGCGGCCCCTTTTAAACTTCTCGATCCACTCATGCACGTTTCTACGCGGTAAAGCAGTGTCCCCGTATTGTTCTGTAGGCCCCGATGAATTTCAGCCACTGGCACACCTTCTGACCAAAGAAATCGGATCACGGATTTTTGTTCCTCCTTGGTGCACACTGCTACTGGAGTGGCCATGGCACTGAAACAGGAGCATAAAAATTACGTTATCAAGGCCAAACTTAGATTAAAAAAAACACAGTAGTATTAAGTCTAAGCATGCGTGCTCAGATGCAGCGTGAGAAACTCAAAGATGTGTTATGGCAAAAGTGCGGATAATGTTTTACCTCCCATCGTAAATCCAGCTGCTTACGCTCTCGCTCCCCTCTTGCTCGCGGCACTGAGCAAAGATGGACTGCGGTTCACAATGTCGGGGTTCAATGCCCGCTGTGTCGCTTGGAAAATCGCTCTAATTTTGAGAATTTGTGACTAAATTAAGCATGGTTATTTAATCATAATTAACTAAGTGAAGGCCGCGATCGTACACGGAGCAAGTAACACGGACGACTAAACCCACTGATCCTCCCACGGTTGGGAGAACTTCCTGTTCCGGTGATATGCTGTGTCACGACCCTCGTGATTTCTCGTTACGATGTTCAGCTGAGGAGGAAAGCAAACTGGAGTTTTCAATATCTTTTACTGTTAAAATTTATGGACTGAAACAAAAACAGAGTCCTGTTCTGGGCTATATGAAAACTCAGAATTAAACTTGGAAAAGGCTGGAAAACCATATCTTGGTCCCTTCACGAATAATAAGTAATTTTGTTATGTGTACGTCTACACAGCCGGTAGTACTCAGCCACGATGGGCAGCTCATGTCTTCACAGCGATGAGAAATTTAGCCAGTAAAGTACGCCTGCTAGCCTGGATCATGCATCATGCAGTAGTGAAACACAACCTCACGCCCGTACGATGCCCATCCAGATCTAAATGGGCAAAGTTACTCTCCGCGGTGCCCTTTTAAAAATTTTTGTATTTGTCGGTTTACTTTTTTTTTTTCATTTTATCCTAGGAGAATAGCTTCCTTTCCTTCCTTTTCAAGAACCTATACCCTATGCCGAAACTCCGGCAGGTCCACGGTTCCGTCAGTTACAATAAATTAACAAAGAGGGTAGACACGTCTTTCTGTATCATGCTACATGGAGACGGTTCATTGCTTCAAGGATGGCCTCGTCTTGAAGCAGAATACGTCTCTTCCAGGAAGAACATATGTCATTGAACGGGCGTCTGCTCGTCACTGCATCCGATGATCAAAGGTTTGAAAGAAAAATGTCAGTGTTCCCGTTTTGCTATCCTCCCCTTTGCTAAAAGAAAACTATTTCCTAGATGCAGAATTTCTAGTGCTCAAGTAAGCGGCGTTCGATGAAATGGGTTCAATGAAACGGCGTTCGATGGAACTGCGTTCGATGAAACGGTGTTCGATGAAACGGTGTTTGATGAAATGTTCGGACCCAGGCAGAGAAGGAGATTGAACTCCCGTATCTCTGGGCTCCGCAGCGCGTACTTTCGCTCCACGTGCTTTGAGCTGTGGCCCGTTAATAAACTTAGCCACAAATAAAAAAGGAAACAAATCTCCAGGAACCATTCCACGGAAAGGGTACGTAAGGCTCTCAGCAACTTACTCTCCGGGTGAATTATTTACCATCGAATTTGGAGCCAGTTCCACTCTTTAATTTTATGAGGATACAAATCTTCAATTTATAATTAATTCTAAGATAAAGTTCAATTGTTTTGTCGTGAGTAATTCTTTTCGAGCTAGAAAAATAACGATTCAGGTTGTTATCACGTGTATGTTAATTTTGTCATAATATAAAGAATAGCGAAGCAAACGAGGGTGGGGATCGGTCTCCCGTTAGTACTTAATGCTGCGGCATTCAGCTTGGAAAATAACGCCATATTTCCTGGAATAATTATACAAATATTAACCTAGACGCTGTATTTGGACCGACATCTAGGCAATGAGGCACGCTAGAAACAAAATCCACACAATGCTGACGTGTTCTAATAACGGTTTGACAAGCGTGTTATACGCGGCAAGCCTACTTTCTCGAGTAGAGTTTCACAGCCTCCTCTACAGAAATCCTTGCTTTCGAGAGGCAGTGCCGCAAATATCTTCGAGCGTGTGTGTCCTACTTATCCGTAATCCTATATAACCCCTACGTATTTTACGTCGCTCCACTTCTTAATGACATTGCTTTTTTTTTTATTGACCGCTTGAGGTTTAGAGCATGTTTTATGGTTGCTAATGTTGACAGCGGTCGCCACTTCGTAGTTTCGTTTCCAGTACACATTCGTCACACCAACAACGTACACACGCGGTTGCAAGCAGCACATCTGACTACGGCCGTGTCACTTCTCGCGTAAACATGCGCGAGCGTCTCAAAGCTATCTTCATGCGCATCCGGCATGAGTGTTTGCCCGCGAGGGGAAAGCTGCGAGCGTCCCAACTTTCCCTTCGTGTTCCGGTGGTGAAAATAACGCAGTCAACCGTACACAGCTTCGTTTATACGGACGGATCGGAATACTCCTTGTTTTCTCAGTTTATAAAAGTATAAGAAGAAAAAAAGCGACCTCTTCGTGGTCCCTGACAGCGTGACAGGGTGCCGCTTACTGATTTCACGCTTCTTGCTTCGTGATTGGCTGTAGAGAGTGTATCATCGGAATGCCGCAAGCCTCATTGGCTGCTCAGCGATAATAAGATGTTCGGGATTCGCCGTGCTCTGTGTTTCTTGTGTTCTCAGTGACTTTACGGCAAGCGTCACAGCTGGGAGACTCGTCGCCCTTGGAGGCAGACCAAGTTCTAGGCTGTATAAACATACACACAACCCAAAAATCCCGCTTTGCTCATGGGTATCATGGCGGTGAATGGAAGAAGCGCGATGGACACTCGCCGACGCTATACGTTTGAGTACAATAAACACTTCATATAGATAAAAGCCGCGCTCTCACCTCATATTAGTCGTTAGTTGTTTATACAGCAGGAGGTTCGTCTGCCAGAACATGGCGACATTGTTATTCACTGTAGATAAGCAATTTAACCAGTGCAGTACGACTACTAACCTGGGGTCTTTAACGTGCACCACGCAGTAGTGATACACGACCGCACGCCGGTACGATGCTTATCCAGATCGAAACGGGCAGAAGTGCGGATTGAACCCAGGATCCTTGGGTTCTGCAGCGCGAGCTTTCGCTCCACGTGCTGCGAGCTGGTGTCGCGCTCTCACCTTCAGTAGGCCCTTATCGCTTACACGTACAGAGCGCGAAACTGTTAGCGCGAACAAGCGATCGCCGGTTTTTCCAGTTTTTCTTTTTGAAACCGAGGGATGTCATCCAAGTTATTATTGCTACAGAAAAAGCTCATTTAGTTCTATAATGTAAGCGATAAAATTTCGTGCTCGCTAATACTATTTAGAAGTAAGATGCGAAAATGCGCCGATGTCGTGTTCGCGCTAACAGTGTCGCGATGTGTACAATGGGAAGAAAAAGACGAGGGAGTTTTGAGATTGTATAGGCCAGTGCAGCACGTTCTAATGTTCGAAAAAATCACAGAGCCCGCCTTGCGTTGATCTCCACAGCCTGCAGAGCATGAGCACGGTCATCGTAAAGACTGACAATGCTTTGATTTGGGCTAGTTGGTTGGACATTACGAGGTATACTGCGCTGAGCATTTAGACACGTAAACTAGGAGACAATAGGGTAGGCAGATGAGAACATGACGCACTTATAAATACTCCACCTAACAACTGCTTTTTTTTTCGTTTCTTCTTTCTTTTTTATATCCTTGTTTTGAAGGATGAAGATTGCCCGATAATTCTCGGAGGTGAAAATTAATGTCATCGCGGGCAATTCTAGACACAGGTGTTTTAGGAAACGGAGAAATCCTGGGGTTTGGAATGACGCATATGTACCTGAGAAATCTCGGAAAGGAGTGGGGCGATTAATGTATTTCCTGTCATTTGTAGACATTTGGTATCGATGGTGTGTGTGTTTACGCTGTTGTTACCCTGGAGGTGATATTTGCTCTGTTGTGCTGCGGGGTCTTTTTAAGCAGCTTTATTTCTTTTTGTTTCAAAGCTATTGAGGGTTCACTAAGGCACGTGCCATGCCTTCCTGAAGCCATGGAAAAGCTTCCATGGTTTTATGCTTGGTCCTGTCTCTTTATCTATCTAAGTTTGTTGTAGTTTCAATGAGAGGTTAAAAGCATAAAAGCCTAAGACCTTAAAAGCTAAAAAAGCTTAAAAGTTTTTTAATCAGTTTCAAGGACCTGTTTAAAAAGATCCCGCAACACAACAGGGCAAACATCAGCTCCAGGGTACCAACGGCATAGAGACACACACCATCAAAACGAAATATTTACAAATGACAGAAAAGACATTAATCGTCCCAGTCTCTCTACGATTTCTCAGGTACTCATCGCGACACTGTTAGTGCGAACATGACATCAGCGCGTTTTCGTATTTTACTCCTAAATAGTATTAGCGAGCACGAAATTTTATCGCTTACACTATAGAATTAAATGAGCTTTTTCCCTAGCAATAACAACTTGGACGACATCCCTTGGTTTCAAAGAGAAAAACTGGAAAAAACCGGCGATCGCTTGTTCGCGCTAACAGTGTCGCGCTCTGTACATATGCGCCATCCAAAACTCCAGAATTTTTTCGTTTCTTAAAAGACACGTGTCTACGATTTCCCGCGAGGACGTTAATTGTCAACTCCGAGAATTATTCGGCAATCTTCATCTTTCAAAACAAGGGTATCGAGGAGAAAGAAGAAACGAAAAATAAACCGTTGTTTGTCTGCGCTTTCATAAGTGCGTCATGTTCTTATCTATCTACCATATCGTCACATAGTTTACATGTTTATGTGTTCACTGTAACTTCGCAGCGCAGTACACCTCCTAACATGGTCGTCTACGCACGAACCCTGAAAATCAAACCGACCAGAAGCCTTTTTCTGGAATCGTCTATTGGCGACGCGAGTGCCCTAAAAGCGTCGCTGTGGTCGGTTTTGTAGGATTCAGAGCCTACCTCTCAAACCCTGTGAGGCTGAGCTCAGTAAAAGACATCCGACTCCGACAGCTGCTCGTGAAGAACTCCCCTTTCCTTCTTCTAAAGAACACGCACGCCCCCCTCTTCACACTAGGAGGGCGCCACTAGCTGGACCAGCTCACAAATAGCGACCACTACAGGTTTTGCACAAGAGTGCCTCACAACTGCTGGGCTATGACACAGACCAGCAAGCAACGTTGAGGCGCTCTACTTTGCACACACCAAGCGTGAATTTTATCAAGCGGCTTTGCACGTTTGGGTGAACGACGGGCATCAGAGCATTCATTGATGGACTGTCAAATTCGATGGGGTTGTTTTAAAAACGTGATGACTCCAAGCTCCCAACGTACTTTTAAGTCCCTCACCGTGGCGTTTGAGAGCGTTTGAGTGCGTTTGACTGCGTTGCGAGGGAAAACGAAAGCGAGTCACCGGCACATCTGTGCCTCGTATGAAGCATGGAATCCAATTCATGCAATAGCTCAGCACGCGACATGAGAAGCAGGGATGTCCTGGTTTCTCGCAGCCGCAACGCAGTCAAACGCACTCAAACGCTTTCAAGCGCAACTGTGCGTCGGGGCCTTCAAGTATTTACACACACCATCGGACGTGTAGCAACTGATGATAAGCAGCCATGATCACGACTCGTGACGTCGCGGTGAAGCAAATCCCGGTCATGACGTCACGGATGAAAACCATTAGGGGGCGCCACCGAAACGTCTGGGTGCTCATTAGCTACTCCAGCAAAACGGACGGCACCCAGCGGGAAAACACTGAGCAGGTGCTTCGGCAATTTCTGCTCGTCCCTTGTGTATGCAGAAACATGGTAGAACTAGAGACGAGGACAAAGGAGGAGACTGGACAACATAAAGCGCTGACTTCAACTGTTTCAGTTGAGGACAGCGCTCTGTGTTGTCCAGTCTCCTCCTTTGTCATCGTCGCAAGCGCTACCATGTTTTTGAATACCCAGTAGCTCTACGATTTCAACTGATCGTCCTTCGTGGCTTCCGTGATCGCATGTTGTCGACGGTTGTCGACGGTCTGGCGCCGAAGTAAGGCGAGGGAAGTTGCGTTCGTTGTGTTCACAGCAACGAAAACGGCCGCAATAATAGGGCCGCAGCGAAAACCATGGCTCATGATGGCCTGGGGAATGGACCTTTTCCGAGAAGCGTTCTGCGCACGCGCGAGCACTCGATGCCAAGCGGCGGAAGTCGGCACTAGAAATCGAGGAAATTCGGAAGGAGGCTGTGGATCAGCGAGTAGAACACGTAATTGAAACATATATATAATTGTGTTACACAAAAAAAGAAAGTGGACGGAAAGAAAAACATGACGTTTGGGTGGCCGCCACAGATCCCCCTCTTTAGAGTCGCGATGGGCACGCGCCGCTGCTCGGAGAGCGAAGAAACTGGTAGCGTAGCTCCCATTATCGATTGGTAGCGCAGGTAGATCACTTCCTCGATTTTTAGTTCGTGCAGCCACCGCCTGGTGCCGTCGGTATGTGAAAAAGGTCCATTAGGTGCTCCTTCCATTGCTTCTCGTGTTGTGTAGGGCGAACAGTGGTCCCGGTGACACTGTCGTTAGTGCCATATCGGCGTGTTGCCTAGGTCGCTCGGAACACAACCTATAGGCAACCGCGTGAACCAGACACTTTGCGTTGATCAACGTTCATCAGCATGGTAAAAGCAGAGTAGGCGGTTCTTTCGTCGTTTCCCCGGAGAAGCCCTAAGTCTTTGGAAGCTTGCTTGCTCTAACACAGCACCGCAGGTTTAGAACGTAGTGAATAAAAATATGGGCAAACCATTTTGAAGCCAATGTTTGTCTGCTAAAACCCGAGCGTTGTGCGGGGAACTGGCACATGACACGTCACGACCTGGTTTCTACCGCCATATTTGCCAGACTGTGGCGAACACTACTGGCGAAGTGCGCGATCGAAAGCGTCGCTGATGATACACGATTGTCCGAATAATGACTATGACGTCAGCAAAGGATTTCTCATCGACAGAAATAATAGTAATGGAATAGCTCTGAGTTTGACGCTGTTGGCAGTGTTGGTTTCAGGGCGCTATGACTTCAAGCTCCTACCATGCTCATTACAGACGCCACCGAACTTGTTCGCAAGGTATAATGAGGTCAGCAGAGGGAACCATAGAAGGGCGGTGCACCAAAACATCTCGCCGCAAATACGTCGCTGGAGTCGCGAATACTGTGAGACAAGTTTCTGTGGCAAATGGAAGACAATCCATGGGTGCAACGTGAGCTCGCGCACCCTTCGGTTCTTTCGAAACACCACCAAAAGCTCTCCCGGAGCATGGAGCCATGGCTATGCATGGTGTCGTCACGTGTACATCGAGGCACCCTATACTTCGTTTCAGCTTCGGTCCGAGCGCGGCCGATGTAATCAGCCGAAGGGCCAATCAAACAGCGAAGAGGCACAACGTCATGGTGTGCTCTCTGCAGTTGATAGGACCAGCCGGTATTCGCCGTCTCTCTGTGCGTGCTCCTACGCCGGCTAGTTCTATCAAGCGAAGAGAGCACGCCATGACGTTGCGCTTTTTGCGCTGTTTGATTGGCCCTTCGACTGGTAACATCGGCCGCGCTCGGACCGAAGGTGAAACGAAGTATAGCCGTGGCTCGTCCGCGGGCCAGCACGCGGCAGTGCCGACAAGGATGCCCGCAAGCAATAACGCACGTCTCGACACCGGCGGGGACCCGGAGAGAAAAAAAGGCAGCGCCCTCGCGAGATAAATGACGGCGGCCGTGTCGGTCAGCGCTTGTCTGGGTGCGTGACTGCGGCCGGTGCGCGGGGGGAGCGCTGACGCGTCGCGGCGCCGGACCACTTTGCATGCGACGGGGGCTGGTCGGGGCCCGCCGCGCTGGCGCCGCCACTCTGTGGTGCCGCGCGAGCGTTGCTGCCGCCGGCAGGCCCGGGCAGCCCCGAAGTTCATCACTCGCCACGGCACAGGCGCTCGTGGCACACTTGGAAAGCGCGCGCTGGTCGGAGTCGTCGAACTCCGAACCGCGAGCAACCTTCGCGGTCAGCTGGGAAAAGCGAGCTCTCCGTTCGTCCTTGCGCTGACCCGCAGTATATATGTTAGCAAACGGCTAAGCTTGTCGGCTGGCGGATCGCTTTGGAGCAGTGCTTACATGTTTCCCGGTATGCGGGGCAGCTACACGGCAGCAGGACGCCCTGATACGAGACGTCGAGCTATTTCACGCAATGAGAAGATTATTCTCTTAGCAAAAGCAATAATGTTTCTTACGGTTGCACTTTATTAACGCTTGATATGGACATATCTACTCCGAAAGAACTTGCTATACTCTGTTTCACCTTATGATGTACCGCAGGAAAGGCTACAAGCGCGAGCTCCTTGCTCTGGGGCACATCTCGGCGGCACAAGCTCTCGTGACTTAAGAGCAGCTGCCAACGCTATGAGCTCGCGCTTCTAGCCTTCGCTGCGGTACGACATAAGGTGAAAAGAAGTATAGTTTTTGTTAAACTGAGACCACTTAAAATCGGTCACGTTTTAAACGCAAGATCGAGGAGGGCGCCAGGTCCGTGGGTTGGTTCGGGGCAACCAGTCACGATTTATAAAAAGTTCGCTACTGCTCCGAAACACATGCGCGTCAAAACTGTCCGGTCCGGCGTGCGAACTGTCGGGAAGATGGCTGCTCCGAATCGCCGGACAGGACGGTTCGCGACACATGGTTTCCGACGCGTCGTTGCGTCGCTCCGTTCAGCTCCGCCCAGTTTCGGGTATCCCTCTACCGAATGGATGGATGAATGCTAATGGCTATATATATAACGGGCGGTAGCTCGCGCCACCTAGTCTAGAAAAATAAAATACTTCCCTCGCTCTTCTTGGTTTTTCTGACTTTAAAACAAACATATTTTTATTACATTCTATTAAAGTGTGCGTGTATATAAATTTTCCGTGAGGTTACTTTTCTGCTCAACATCACTTGATCGCAATGGACCGCAGCGGACCTTAGGAGCCATCCCAGCGAAGCGAGCACTGCGTACAAATCACGTGACTACGCACACCGCGCATTGCTGCGTCTCTCCCGAAGTTCACGTGACACTCACACGGCATTGGAATGGCTCGTAGCGTCCGCTGCTCTCCATCGTAAGGTGAAACGGAGAACATTCGGGTTTCGACGGCCTCGATCGGTCCCAGAAGGACGGCTTGCTATGGCGCGCGAGATCAGCAGCTTGTTTTGTGCGCGCGAGAAAACTCGATGGCGTCCATCTCCTTCACCGCGCACCGCAACATGTGTGTGTCACAGTGTGTGTAGGCGTTGTAAAAGAGGGGGAGATCCGCTTCCCCGAACTGCCCGAACCACGAAGCGCCTCCTCGCCCGATCGGGCCTAAAGTCACGTGACAACATGACCTTCGCGCCATCCGTGCTGCCATTGGCTGCGGCCTTCCGAAATTCGGACAGCCGTGCGGACGGAGGTCCCGTCCGACGCTTCGGTGCGACGAAAACCCTCGCCCTCGAACGTCGTTCCGGCGGTTCGCACGCCGAATCGGACAGTTTGGACGCGCATGTGTCTCGCGCTTAATGCCCGATTCATATGGAACGATTTTACTTGCGATTTTGCAGTTGCGAAGTCACTCGTGCGGCAGAAGAGGCGCCGTTCAGGTTGCGATGCTCAACAGCGCAGCCGCAAAATCGCAAGCAAATTTGCACCATGTTAATCATGCTTAAAGGGCCCGCAGCTTACCACAAAGAGGGAGCCAGAGTTCACACTGAGGCTCGGACATGATAAGTTCCCCTCATGGTAGTTTACATTCAGACAGGCTTATAACGAAGTCCACGCCTCTGGTTACTACAGTGTATTGTCACGAATGACAATTGTTGAGGCGACAAAAACTGAAGCAAACTAAACGTTTAATCGGGCGAACTTCTGCCCAAGACATAATAGAAGAAGGCTAGCGTCGCAGGACGTCGATGGCGGCGAAACAGCAGGATCGAACGCTGGGGTGAGACACCCCGACTCGCCATGCGGAGCCCCTTTTCTACACGCGAGTGCTTCATGGAACAATCGGCATAGAAGGTTCGGCGACTAGAACATTCGGACCTCGAACGAGCAACAGGGTTCTCGAATTTACCAGAACTAGACATTATACAGAAATAACAAAAGGGTACCTCCGCTGGCAGGAATAGAACCGTGGTCCCTTGCGTGGGAGCCAAGCACGATAAACGTTAGGCCATGAACGCGCTTGCTCGGAGACTCGTGTGCCATTACTCCCCCCTTTAAAAAGAGCATTGTCTCAATGCAGGGAAACAAAACAGAGCAAACCAAACAAAAGAACTACCGACGCTTGTAAAACACGGTCCTATCAAGCGTCGTACGGGATCACACTCTTATCGAACGTAGTACGGCTTGAGACGCACGACTTCGACGACTTAAAGGGGCCCTGCAATCATATTTAAGCGTCTACCTTTTTTGGGGTTTCCACATCTCTTGGGCTTCGGGCAAGCCAGCGGGCACGGAAGGAGTAACTAAATATCAGTGCGTCATATTTTAACCGGACGACACGGAAACTTCCTTCACCTACGGGGGCAGCCCGCGGTGCCGAAAGGGCGCGATATGTGACGTCTTTGGTCCTGGGCTTACTACTAGTCAGAGCCGCCAAAAGCTTCTTTTTAGTCGAAATACAAAATATAAGCGGCGCGAACCGTTTCAGTTATTTATGAAAGTAGTTTTTGTTCAGTATATTAGATCAGAAAGGAAACAAATGCAGTTTATAAAGTACGGAACCAAGAAATGACCCGCGACATACCCGCCACCAAGCAGGAAAAGGCGGCGCATACTAGAAAAGGGTTGAGGGATGAGGCCACCAACGAGCGGCGAGCGTAGAAAGGTTCCGGATGTACGCGGCGGCGCTGCGGTCGTATACGGGCTCCAGGATCCGACCGGTTTCGAGCGTTCCGAAGGCGTTCGGCGAGCAGGTTTGGCTTGCGGTTTGGCCGTTTGGCAGTATTGCAGCGCGAAGTGGCTCCCTTTCTGATCTGATCTTTACCCCGTGTTTGCGGTAGTTTGTGGCCAATGAAGTGTCATGCCAAATTAGTGTTTAATCGCGCAGCAAATGCAATGCGAGCCGCCCTGGCTGCCCGCTTTATACCGCCTATCCACAACATGCTTTAGTGGCGCCCTCTCGAGCGGTCGACACGGAGTGCGGCAGCCATGAGCGCTTGCTGAGCTCACTACCCCTCCTCTAGTTCACGGCCACTCAAGCGACCAAGGACGTCATGAGGGAGGTTATTTTTTGCTTGTTTTTGTAATTTTAATTTGCCTATAACTTTTAAAATAAAGCGATATTCAAGAAAAGAAAAGTTTCCTTAAGTTACTACGTTCAGTGCGCTCACGTTCGGTGCAAATTAAAAACCAGTAAAAAAATGAAAGTCGTTTGCAATCCCCTGTAACGCCGAATAAGAGCGCAGCTCTTGATGAGGAGGAGTGGGAGGTACGGAGAGAAGGCCACGCCCCTCCTCCTCTCCTGCTCGCCTCCCATTTAGGGGAAAATTTTCCGCTAAATTTAGCGGGGAGTTTGTTCCGCTAAATATAGCGGGGAAATGTTCCGCTAAGTTTAGCGGGGAAATTTTTACGTTAAATTTAGCGGAGAATTTTTCCCGCTAAATTTAGCGGGGAAATTTTTTCTGTTAAATTTAGCGGAGAATTTTTTCCGCTAAATTTAGCGGGAAACTTTTTTCGCTAAATTTAGCGGGAAATTTTTCCGCTAAATTTAGCGGGGAATTTTTTTCACTAAATTTAGCGGGGAAGTTTTTCCACTATATTTTGCGTGGAATTTTTTCCGCTAAATTTATCGGGGAAAATTTTCCGCTAAATTTAGCGGTGAATTTTTTTTGCTAAATTTAGCGGAAAATTTTCCCGCTAAATTTAGCGGGGAAATTTACCCATAATGCACCGCGCGGTTACGCCGATGCCGACGGCGACGCGGCTCAAGCCGGAAACGGGCGCCTAAGAACTGCGCTCTAAAAGTCCTTGCAGGGCCCCTTTAAAGTATTGGTGGGCGGTGTGATGATGGTGTTGTTCCGTCGGGCAACGCTTCGTAGCTCAGATCTCCGAGTCGGCGAAGTACCTTGTAAGGTCCGAAGTACCGTTTCAGAAGTTCCTCACTGAGACCGCGGCGGCGAATCGGTATCCACATCCATACCCTGTCTCCGGGTTGGAAGTGGACGTCGCGGCGACGAAGGTTGTACCGGCGGCCGTCAACACGTTGTTGGTCTGAAGTCAGAGTCTGGCGAGTTGCCGAGCCTCCTCTGCTGGTTGGTTTATCAACTGGGCGTCGTCGGTTACCTCCGCTGTGTTCCAAATCTTACCCTAATGGATCCGAGTTACTCCGGCGGATCATATCTCGTGACAGTACATTTGAAAAACGCTGGACGCGGGTAGGTTTTAGAACGCCAAGGGTACAAAACCCTACCCTGAAGTAAGATCGAGTAAATTTTGGAACACGGCCCTCGTCTGCTGGGTCGTGCAGTAGCATTGCGTTGAGCATCGTTGTGACCTTTCTGCCGTGCATCAGCTCAAATGGTGTAACTCCGGTGGTTTCTTGCACTGCCGCGTTGTAAGCAAAGGTCACGTACGGCAACACTCGTCCCACGTCTTGTGCTCCACGTTGACGGACATCGAGATCATGTCGGCGATAGCTTTGTTTAGCCTTTCTGCTAGTCCATTCGTCTGCGGATGGTACGCAGTGGTTCGATGGTGGCTGGAGCTACCGAGACGAAGGATTTCTTGCGTCAGCTGGGCCATGAACGATTATCCAGAGTCTGTAATGAGGACTTCGGGTGCTCAATGCAGGAGGACAATGGACTTGGTGAAAAAAAAAAGTGAAAGCCGTTTACAACTCCCTGTAACGCCGAATTAGAGCGCAGCTCTTCAGGAGGAGGAGTGAAGGGTACTGAGGGGGGGGGGGGGGGGTCATGTGACCTCGGGGGGGGGGGGGGGGTTCACGTGACCTCGGGGAGGGGGGTCACGTGACCTCGGGGGAAGGGGGGGGGTTACGTGACCCCCCTCCCCGAGGTCACCGAAGGTACCCGAGGTCCTCCCGAAGAAACCCGATCCTCCCGAGGTCCTCGGGGGGGGGGGGGGGGGGGGGGGGGGGGGCTCGCGGTTACGCCGACGCCGACGCCGACGGCGACGCCGCTCAAGCCGGAAACGGGCGCCTAAGAGCTGCGCTCTAAAACTTGGCGAATTGAACAGCCGTACCTGTTGGAAGGGCTTTCGTCCTGGCGTACCGTGTGAGATAATTGGTGGCGACGCATATCCATCGTTTTCCTTGCGTCGATCGTGGGAACGGTCCAAGTAAATCTATTCCGATTTGCTTGAACGGGGCAGGTGGCAGCGTAATAGGTTGAAGAAGTCCTGCCGGTCTCGTCGGTGGTTTCTTCCGTTGTTGACACTCGTGACAATGTCGGGTGTAGTGATGGACTGTCTTCGCAAGATTGGGCCAGCAGTACTTCTCGCGTATCCTGGAAAGAGTCCTGCTGTAGCTAAGGTGTCCCGCCTTCGGATCATTATGGCAGGCTTGAAATATCTCTTCTCGAAGACTGGAAGGGATCACCAACAGCAACGACGTGTTGTTTTCGCTGAAGTTCTCTTTGCAGAGCACACCTTGTGGGATGGAGAAAGTTGGCAGTGTTCGTATATTAAAACGCGGAAAACAGGAACAGCGCTTACTTCTCCGTCTAGGTCCCCGATGAGTCCTCGCAGTTCAGGATCATCTCTTTGGAGTGCTGTCATGTCACTGACATCTAGTGCGTGGAGGAAACACTCGTCGTCGTTGTCTTCTGTGCAGGCAGGCCCGGCCTCGACGGAGGGCCCTGGACAGACAATCGTCATCACTGTGCTTTCGGCCGGACTTGTACACCACGGTCATGTCAAACTCCTGCAATCGCAGACTCCACTGGGCGAGGCGTCTTGAAGGTTTCTTCAGATTCTCGAGCCAGCAGCGCGAGTGGTGGTTTGTGACCACTCGGAACGGATTTCCGTACAAGTACAGGCGAAACTTGGTGATGGCCCAGATGACGGCGAGGCATCCTTTTTCAGTCGTAGAATAATTACCCTCCACCTTGGACAGTGTCCGGCTTGCATAGGTGACTACCCGCTCTGTTCCCTCCGGTATCAGAACCAGCACTGCGCCAAGCCCCGTGTTACTTGTGTCCGTGTGAATTTTTGTTTGTGCACGCTGGTCGAAATGGCCAAGGACGGGGGGGTGTTTGGAGTCTTCGCTTAAGATTGTCAAACACCCGTTGGTGCCCTTCTGTCCTACGAAACGTTACGGTGTCTTTTGTAAGGTATGTTAGTGGTGCAGAAAGCTTCGCAAAAGCTTGAACAAAGCGCCTGTAGTAGGCACAGAGGCATAGGAACCTTCTTACAGCCTTTTTGTCCGACGGCGGGGAACATGCGGCTACGCACGCGCCTTCTCGGGGTTATGATGAACACCTTTGCTGCTCACGACGTGGCCTAGGAACTTGAGCTCACCATAAGCGAACCGTCATTTTGTTGGCTTTAGTGTTAGTCCAGCGGTCTTGATGGCTTGAAATACGGCACGGAGTTGTGGTAAGTGATAATCAAAGTTGCTGGCGAACACTACAAAGTCGTCAAGGTAGACGAGACACCTCTGCCATTTTAAACCTGCTAGCACGCTGTCTATGACACGCTTGAAAAGTCCCCGGCGCTGCGTATATTCCGAAAGGCATCACTTTAAATTCGTACAGTCTGTCGGGCGTGGCGAAGGCAGTTTTCTCCCGGTCGCGTTCGTCAACCTCGATCTGCCAGTAGCCACTCTTAAAGTCCATCGACGAAAAGTGCCGGGATTGGCGCAGACGGTTTAGAGTATCATCGATGAAGGAAAGCGGAGTATCATCGATGACTTTATTGGAATCAATGTCTTAGTATCGTCGGATTACGTCCACATCTGTTTCCGATTGCGTGTTCAAAATAACACTTTCCAGCGCCTTATATGTCACGATTTTTTCCGAGTCAGGATTAAAGCGTCTCTCAATGCCCGACAGTGCTGCATCAACTATTGAAAAAATACACGTCGAGAAGGTCACTGGTGCTCCCTCTCTCGCAAACCTGGCGGGGCGCCGTCTGGATCTCGGTGGTTCCACTGCATGTGCACTGCCATCCTCAGCAGCTTTGGCGACCTGTTCAAACAGTTCATCGAACATTTCTTCAGACCGCAGATGGCGCAACTCGCGCTTGGCAGACTCTTCCACCTGGAGCATTTCCTGAACTGTCGACGAACGTTCTCGTAGGTTTACGTTTAGGTACTCAAGCACTGAGAACGCCCTCAAAGGAATTTCCGGCAGAAGGCTCGTGTTTCCCGATTCCATGGCGCGTAGGATACCACCAATCTTAGCAAACTGCTAGGTCGGTGCTTCTTTTATCATTTCTTCTAAGGAAGCAATTATGGCCTCTTTCTCGTCCAGTGCGGCAGATATCGCTGGTCTTCTGCATAAGAAGCGCGTTGAGCACAGCGGTTTGATGTTTTTACGCAGCTTTATTTCGCAAAAAATATGCTTGCACTTCCCAGAACGTGCTGAGAGCGCGCCCAATTCCCTAACGGCCATGAGCGCATCTCGAAGTTCGGGACAGCAGTTTGAGACGTCAGCAGCTACAAGTTTGGAACTGTGGGCCCCGCAGTGAAAGTAAATAGCAAGTGGATTTTTCGATTTTATAATCGCTTGACATCCATTATACTCCCCGTTCATGTTGGCAGCCCCGTCGTAAGCCTGCGCCTGGCTACCGAGAGAGTGCAAGCCCAACTATATTCTGCAATCGTGGCTCCCTTTGTATTCTTCGGGGTACAGAGCCCTAGAAAAATGACCGCATCTCCACGTGGTGAATGATGTTGATTGGGGCGAAGCTCGGATGGTGCTGATGATACTGATTTTGGTCATAGGTATTGCTGCTTGCTGTCGGCGTTGACGCTTTGCCGCCGCTTCCCGAGCTCTCAACTCCGGGTCCGCTTGGCGTTTTTGACGCTGTGCAGCAGCTTCTCGCGCCCTGGTCTCCGTGCTGTCTACGTAGACGTTGAGGCGCTGCATGCCGAGCTTTTCGGTCCTTTTCATTCATGGCAGTAGGAGAATGTGTGGTTTTCTTCTTTTTCTTTTTTTAAGCAGACAGGTGGGATGGCATCTCAGAACCCCCTACTCTTTTTTTTCTTCTTTTTCTTTTTTCATAATTTTTTTTCATCTCTTTTTTTCCAATTTTTTTTTGCCCTACACGAGCACGTGAGCATGTGCTCACGTGCTCGTGAGCACGTGATCTCACGAGCAGAAGCACGAGCACCCGACGCCGGCCTACGGCGGACGGACATACGGACATGGCTAGCCCCTAAGGAGCTTCGCCCCTAAAACTTCAACTGGTCTGAGGTTCTCGTCCACATAGCGCACGCATACGCTCTCCTGCTCAACACCAGCCACAACCCGCGTGCCATCTACGGTGATGGCGTAGTTTGTTGTTGGAATGGCGCTGCTCAGTGTTTTATGGACACCCTTCCCAAAGCGACCAATTATTTCGTTTTGAAGCTTCATCCAGGTGGTGAACCCTTTATTGTCTTCTTCGCGTGACATGAGATACTGGTAGAAGTTTCCTTCTTTGTCTGAACGACCTCGAAATGACAAACCCTGGCGCAGGAGGTACTTAGACGCCTGAAAAATAATCTTCAGACAGCGCCTCGCCACTTCCTGCTGCTTTCCAGTCTGTGTGCCGATTTGGTAACGGACCGACGTCGATTGAAGGCTGCTGTGCTGGCAAACGGCATCCTTATGCCGTTCTGAATTTTCATGTTTGACAAATTTGTCTTTTGCCTTTTTCCAGTTTATAAACCCAGCAACAGGGAATGTGTCTGGAACTGGCTGTCTTGATGGCTTCAAGAATTCCTGTTGTCTAGCTGCTGCACAGTAGTAGCAGACTACCCCTGAAACTTTGGTAGCGTAGTGGAGCCATGAAAATGTACCGAAGCAGTTCTTTTGAAATGTGAGGCATTTCGTCTTGTTTGCTTTCTGCCCACCTCCAGAATGTGTGACATTTGAGTAGGGATGAGTTGAACATCTGGATGAGAAGGTACATCTGGAAGCTGAATTCGAACCCGAGATGTTAGTGGTGCGTCTTGGCTAGTTGCAGATGTCTTGCCATCTTCAGTGATGTTGCAATCAGCGGAAAATTGTCTCTGGGGTCCGGAAGACTGTGCAACGACGAGATCGTCTAGACGCTGGGATGCTTCTCCTTGACTAGATGCGAACTTTCCCAGAAATTCGGGAGACTGTCCCTGCAGTAAAAAAACTATTTTAAAAATAGTGCGCTCTAGAGGAACGTGTAATCGGTATACTAGAAACACACCCAGTAATTTATACACACACCTACATTCTCCTCCCACAAACTTCGCCCTGAATGGTCTTTGTTACGCACTGGGGCTTCCCTGGGGCTTCCCAGTCCCAGCTTGAGAACGGACATGCCTCAGAGACTGTATATACAAACGGGTTTACCCCATTTTCTACAGCTCTGAAAATGTTGACTTAAAGACTTATGGAAGAATAGTAACGGCTAGAAGTAATTTTATTACTTGATGGAGTAATCAGATTACTCTTGTGATTACTACCTAACAAAAGTAATGGACTGATTACAAAATTACTTAATTCTTATTCATTTATTTATTTCCTACAGCGCCCCGAAGGGCATCACACTACCTAAAAGTGGATTTTGAACACACCATAGGTCATCAAGACGCATAAGTACACAAGGTAATCTACAAACTCGCACTAAATTACAAATAGCGCTAGGACAAGGACAGACGTAGAAGTCTTTCACGGTCTACAGGACATTTTCTAACCCTTCAAAACATTTTCTTCTCTCTTCTTTTTCAACACAAGCCACTTCCGTCACATTCTTTCTCGTGGTATATAAAACCGTCAGTTGTGAGTTAGCGCCTGTCCTGTCCACTTCTTCGTCTGTCTTCGTCTTAGCGCTATTTGTAATTTAGTATGTCTAACCAAGTAGCCCGCCAGAATATTTTGATACAAACTCACACACGCATATAAATATACATGGAAAAGGAACAACCTTAGTACGCATGGAAAGGAACAAAAATGCGTTGATAATATATTCGCACTCAAATAGAGTGTTCAGAGACAATGCTGGAGTTGCGAGAAAAGCGAATCGGGACTTTGCAAAGCAACAGTCTCGCTTGGCAAGCTGTTCCATTCTTTTATTGTTCGTGGGAAGGAAGAGTGAAGAAACAAATCAGGACTTTGACGTGGATTCCCGAACTTTTTGGTCATGGTCTACTCTGCACGATACATAAAATGACTCAAGCAGGTAATGTGATCCTTCAATCTTAGATAAAAGATAGAAAATACTGTGAAAAAATTTTAAGCGCAAATACTTATGACTAACAGCAAGCGATTTCCATTGCAAACCCTTTTTTATTGCGGAGACGCTGCTACGAAAGTTGTAGTCATTTGTCACAAATCTAGCGGCATGGTTTTGATTTCTTTCAATTTTATCATTGAGATACTGTTGAGACAAGCATACTCGAGAATGGGCTTCACACAAGAGAAAAATAGAGTCTGTTTGAGGGATGGTGGAGCGCGCGAGATGTTTCTCCTTAGAAAACCCGGCGTTCTACTAGCTTTCCCTGTTACGTAGTTTACATGTGAAAGTCATCTTAAATCATCACAAAAAAGTACCCCCACACACTTAGGTTCTTTTTTAACGTGTAAAGTGTACGTTGATTGGAAAACATTGCGTTTCTTGTGCAGCTTACATGACAAAACTTTGGGATGCTCAAAGTCATTTTCCATCTTGAACACCACCAACAAATTCTGTCTAAATCGCTTTGAAGAGCCGATACCTCAGAGTTTGAATTAATTTCACGGTAAAAATGCAGTCGTCAGCGTACAGCCTTATTTTCGAGGCAATAGACCCTTTCCGGAATTCAGTCTAGCCACTTTGATCACTATCATCATCTGAAAAATATGACATATGTGCTATACTAATGGCGGCCTTCTGTTTACTGATGAAGGAAGAAGTTGAAGATGTTTCTAAGCAGATGATTCGAGACCTATATATTCTAGAAGTTAGCGCGACGTGATGCAGGAATTGGATGCAAGAGCTGCTTAAGCGTTCATTTCTAACTTGGGCCCAGTCAATCTCGCTTCAAAGCCCCTTGCTGTATAGAACTTTATCAAGGCGTCTATGTGGGTGGGCGCTTCGTTCTGACTGGTTGCGTCTTTTTCGCCATGGACACTGAAAGAGATTGAAAAAAAAAAAAAACTGTGCAGTGAAGTGCACATTCTCGTCAGACGAAGCAGACCACAGGTTCATTGCTGACATTAGTACGGTAAACATTAAACTGCCATTTGAGTCACCAGATGGCACTGAATTTCGGAAAGGGTCTATATTCCCTGGGTTATGTCATTTACAAAAATTAAAAAGAGGAGTGGCCCAAGCACGGAGCCCTGTGGTACTCCGGAAGTTACATGAACTGGTGGAGACTTTACCCCATTTACAACTACACATTGTTTACGATCGCTGCAAATCGTTAGCAATCCAGTAGTACGTGTTCCTATCAATATTTAGACTCCTCAGCTTTTATAGAATAAAACAGTGCGGAACCGTACCGAAGGCTTTTCGGAAGATAAAAAAAAAATGCAATCGACTTGCTTTTTACTGTCCACCGATTGAGCTAAGTCGTGGGCAAATTCAGTTAATTGGGTGTCGCCAGAGAACCCGGCTCGAAAACCATGTTGCGAGAGCACAAAAAAAGAATTATTATTCAAGTGCTTGGTGAGATTACTATACATAATGTGCTCCATTATCTTGCATACAACACTCTTCAGCAATATTGGTCTGTAGTTCTCAACACTGCTCCTGGCTCCAGGTTTATGTACTGGTACAACATTCGCATGTTTCCAGTCGTGAGGCAATGAACCACACTGCAGTGACCGGGTAAAAATAGTGAGAAGATAGCAACTAATTAGTCAGCACATGATTTGAGAACATGGTTCGGGATACCGTTGCCGTCCACGCTCCTTTTCAACTTTAATGTTATATAGTAAATTAAGAATTCCATTGTGACCTATCACAATCTCTGGCATTTGTTCAAAACTACCCTCATTTGCATGCAAAGGCTTCGCATTTAAATTCAGAGAAAAAATAGATTAGAAGTAACGATTAAAGAAGGAAGCTTTAGCGCGTTCGTCGGTAGTAAACGAACCGTCTACCATAAGGGACAGAATTCCTAATGACTCTTTACGGCTAGATTTAACAAACTTTCACATTTGCTTTGGATTTGTTTTGACCTTGCCTTCGAGGGAGTTAAGATAGCCACCCCTCGCTATCCTTGCCTTTCTCTTGAATTCAGCTTGAATATCTTTCAGCTTTGCATACGTATTTTTATCTCTGCTGGCTTTGTGTTTGCTATATTCTCGTTTTGTTTGTTAATAAGACTGCGAAGTGCTTCAAAAAGTAATCGATTACAAGTAATTTGATTACTTGTAATGCGTACGCTACAAGTCTGAAGAGGACCGAGGGCTTTTCTGCACCAGTGCCGCAGGAACACGGGAAGGGTGGAGTCGTCAAGAAGTTGTGCGCTTCGAGGTACTTGTCCGCTTTCAGTTCATCCCATGTCAGGTAGCTTGCTGAGCGAGCAAGGTACTCCTTAATGTCAGTAATTTCGTTCAAAACCCCCTTTCCGTCACGAACTAACAATGAAAAAATATTTACAAAGAGTCTAGCGTTGTGTTCCTCGTAACCCTTGCTCGACGCTCGAGAACAATCCCCCACTTTTTACCAAGCACGTTGTGAACGTGCTGGGTCGTGCCACGGCACCACTTTATTTAATACAAATAGCGATCACTTCCGCGCCCAAAAGGTTGAGCCGCATATTTACTTAGCCACATGAACACTGTAGTCGTATTTTGAAGCAGGGCAAGCTGCGCGACACGGAGCGCACAGCTAGCCGATCAACCGTAACGAAATACGCGCGCTAACGACAAAACACATAACAGAAGATGACCTCGCTGTGCCAAAGTAGAAAAATAGCACTGAATACTGCCAAAGGAACCCGATAAATGAGGAAAACCCTTGACAAAGCCAAGCTTAGGAACGCGGGCAGACGGCAGACAACACGCTACGCTTGTGGAAACGAGACCGCAAACATGGCTCCCGCAGCGGCCGATACTAGCGCCCCTTGCGATGTGACGTCATAGTAAATAGCACCTATAAAGTGGGTTAGCCCTTACTAATGAATCCCGCTGAACCTGAAATTGCAGCGTAGCCCACAAAATCATCGATTTAAAAGTTAGTTTGCAGATTTTTGTTAGCTTTTTTATATTTTGTGGTGGTTATTCACCTATCTAATGACTTAATAAGTGCATGGCGATTGGGCTTGCAGATATTAAGAAACATAGTGAAGGCGGCATCGGCTTAACTGTCGCTCTCTTTTTCTAGTTCAGGTAAAGGCCCCTCTGTGTTGCACCGGTATTACCCGAAAAACAAACCTTAATCACTGATAAATTACATAAATAGCTCACCTTAACAATGTCTTTTGTGGCATGTTCCGAAGCAGGTCTCTTGGAGCCTGGCGAAAAGAAGGACCTCAGCGAACTTTGTCAGTTTTTCGGCATGTTCAGAGTCTAGATGAAGGTCACCGGCACAATAAGCCAAATAGGTTGCTCGGCTGGTTACTATGCATTGTTGGCGGCACTTCCGTGGATGCGAGCAGGTGCCAAACGATCGATGAGGGTGAACGAAATTGTTAAAGCAGTAGCATAGGCGTCTTCGTATGAACGTTCGTGCTCGGCAGTTCGCCACAAACCTGTAAGTAAACAAGCTGTAGTGCCAACTTGTTTGATATGACCTGACTAAAACGTTACCGGAGACCGAAATTTGAAGCAGCGCGAATGAATACAAAGGCAGTGAAAGACAATCATCCCGTGCGCCTCTCTTTGCAGCGGAAGCAGACGGAACGGTGGACTATTAGTACCACACTGTGGGTCGTCTGCGCAACTAAAATCAGGCACAAAAAAAAAAAAAAAAAGCCGTGGACAGTTATTAGCATCTAGCTAGATGTAGCTTCATAACCTTTCCCAATGTCAGCTGCATGACATTTGAAAATCCTGTCTGTAGGCAAACACCCGCCGCCACACAGACACCGGGGATAGGTGAATCCTCTTTTAGCGGTTCAAGTCGAAACCCTTCAGACCCTGGGGCGTCTTTGTTTTCTGTCGTGAGTGCCGACGACTCCGCCGCGTACCATGCTCGGTTGCATCGGTGTCCCCAGAGCCGGAAAGGCTCGGCAAACAAGGAACGACATTTTTACTACCTCGCGTGGCCTCGTTTATTCATTCCGTAATTCATACACGCTGGGCTTAGTTCAACTGCCCAGCGTGTATACGGATGATGGTCGCCGGTCTCCGCCTGTCTGGACGCCGCCTGTTCGGACCTCACGGCGGAACTGTCGCCGCGAAAGTGGTTTGGGACTCATCTTTGTCTCCAAAAAGACAGCGCCGAGATTCAGAAAAGGAGAGTGGGAGAGCAAGAAGGCATAACCAAGAAGGGGTGGGGGGGGGGGGGGGGGGGTACGTACGAGTATATTAAAGAGTAAAAAGGCCACGAGGACAGAGATTTGGGGAGAAAAGCCGACAAAAAAGTGAGGAAATTTCGATATGTTCACTCTATTAAAGGGTGAACATATCGGAATTTCACAATATGGTAAACTCTCATATTGCCGTCGTCATTCATAGGGAGCTTTAGTATAGGGGCCCCAACGCTTTGGATACCGCGAGCAGCTTGGGGCCTTGAACTCCGTATGCACAGTGTTACGCCTCAAGCTGTCCAGGGGACCCAAATTATTAGGACTCCCCTCTTCATAAGACTTCCTATTATCTCCAGCCTCGTTATCACGACCATCATTTTTCATGAACATTAGGGGCCTCGTAAACAACTTCAGTCCAGAACCTCAAGCTGCCTTAAGCCTACGCTTCCTGTGACGTATTTATCGAGAAATGACTATTCTAACTAAAACGGGCGCTTTCCGGTCTGACATCGAAACACGTTCATTTCCCGGCGCAAAGTAACCGGTGAACGGCACGGGCCTCCTTTCAAGTAGTTTCAAGGTTACTGCAGCCAGCATCAAGACAGGTGCTCGAAAAACGTTTGCGGTTTTTTTGTGCTTTTTTTTTTTTTGTCGTAATATCCTTGCGCTCTTTTCACACATGTCGCGCGAGCTGCGCATACGAACTTTTTTTACTCAAGGCGTAAGAATATGCAGATTCCGAGTGCGTAGCGCCGAGATTTGCATACGCCTTTTCTTGATACGAAAAGTACGCAGCGCGCGTCAAGGTCGACACCAGCTCGTTGCCCGCATTCGAGCGCTTTCTTCGAGCCACGTGATTCCGTGAACGGCTCTGACCAGCCCAATCAACGCACTTCTGAACGCTCCTGAAATTGATGAGCGTGTATGTTTATACAACCGGAAGTTAGTCTGCCGTAGTGGGCGTCTGGTGTCTCGGCTGCAGGTTAGCAATTTAGCCAGCGCGGTACACACCGCTAGCCTGGGGTCTTTAACGTGTTCAAGCAGTAGTGATACACGACCGTGCGCCGGTACGATGCTCCTCCAGATCGAAACGGGCAGGGGTGGGGATTGAACCCAGGATCCCTGGGTTCTTCAGCGCGAGCTTTCGCTCCACGTGCTCCGAGCTGGGGCCCTATAGTCTGGACACTTGGTGAAAAAGTCGTCGAGATATCCGGCGGCTCTGGTTTGCCGGCGCCAAGGTCAAGTGCGGAGTTGGCCAATCACGGCCGCCAGATATATATATATATATATAATTCAGACATGTACACGTTACCCAAAAAAGTAACTAAATACGGTTACTCGTTACTCGCTCAAAAAGTAACTAAATACGTTACTCGTTACCGATTCTCAGAAGGAACGCATGAGTTACCTCAAAAGTAACGAGTTACTTTCCACGTTACTTTGACGACCAAATACGCAACTGTTTTTGTTTCGTAGTTTATTGTTTTCTTTTTAGTAGTCGTTGCCCTTCAGCAGGAGCTGCCTGTAGAAGTTTTCATCAGTTATGTTTCCCCGCTTCCTTGAAAATACATCTCCGGCGACGCTGAAGAGTCGTTCTACCGACGCGCTCGAAGGAACGGCAGTGTTGTGCTTCAGGAAGAGCTGGTGAATCTTCGAGAACTGCGCCTTCATTGAGGACAGTGGGTAATGGGTTATGTGCCTTCCCGTGTTTGCAACTTCCGGGTTTACATTCGGTCCGTACCCGTTTCTAGAAGGTTCAACCAACGAACCTGATTGTGCTCGCTGGGTGAAGGACATTCCCAGCTGTAGAGTTCAGTACAGCAACGTTTATCGCTGGACACATCAGTCGAACCGTTCGACTGACGTGTTCAGCGATATACGTTGCAGTACTGTCATACTGGTTAGTTGTTTTTCGGGTTGCCCATCTGCCTTTGTCACAATAGACGCATACTCAGGTTAGAATAAAAACAAGGCCGTTTAAGCGGTGTTGTACACGTTACTCCTCAAAAGTAACGAGATACCGTTACTCGTTACTTGGCCTTCAAAGTAACTAAATACCGTTACTCGTTCCTTTTCTAAAAAAGTAACTAAATACGTTACTCGTTACCGAAAATAGTAACTAGGTACAAGTAACTTGTTACTTGTAACGCGTTACGTACAGCTGCAACGGAAAAAGAGTAGCACAAGTGACCGATGACCGGAGCGGCAAAATCGCAACACGCGGCGCTATTGTTCCCGAGCGTGCCGATAGTGACAGTGCCAGTCACGTTCCATCTCTCAGCGCGGGGGTGGCCGGCAGAAATTTGAGGGATAAGATAGCTTTCGAAATTCGAGTTTTAGGATGGGCTGCTTTCTGTCGGCCACCCCCGCGTTAAGACATGGGACGTGACTGGCACTCTCGTTATCAGCGCGCTCCGGAACAATAGCGCCGCGTGTCGCGATTTTGCCGCTCCGGTTGTCGGTCACTTGTGCTACTCTTTTTCCGTTACAGCTGTACATGTATGATATATATATAAGGCCGACTCCGGCCGAAACGTCGAAGAATAAATCGTTCGTTGTTGCTGTTTTCACCAAGGGTTTGTTTCTTCCCAGTTATATACCCCCGTTATATATATATAGCTATTAGAGGCCAGATGAATTTAAAGAATTTGCGAAAATAATGGTTTTTGAGGTACTAATCAGTTAATTTTCTCGTTCTTTTTTTTTTCGCCCAATTTAAAAATTGCATTTTAGAAGAGCGTCGCAAGCCCTGCCCACATTGACGTTCGGAAGAGTGACGTCGTCGTGTCGATCGTGTCGTCACTATCTCGGCAGCGTGTCCTTGGTGGGTGCGCCTATGACACGAATGACGGCGCGACCTAAACGACTACGACACTCTTACGAGCGCCATTCTGGGCAGGGCTTGATAGGCCCTTTTTGCGCGCAATTTTGAAATCGCGCGAAAGAACGGGAAAATTGATAGATTAACATCTAAAAAAAGACATTACCCTTTAGCTATTTATTTAGACTGTTCTGACCTCTAATAGCTATTGCCCTCCATACTGCAAATCAAGCATGACCCCTGAAACCAGTAATTAAAAAGTTAATTAACAAGTTTCAGTCAATTAGTCAACTTAGCATGACGATTATCCTGATGAATACGTGTTGAAGACGGCACTCCTCTAGCTCTCACCTTTTTTTTTTTTTTTCGTATGTTTGAGTTAAAATAAAACACCTTGTATGGGTGTTTGATTTTGCATCCTTGTTCTTGCATCCTTCTTCTTTCCTCATGTGATTGGTTGGCCCCAGGCGATGCGGCCAATGGACAAGTTTCTGTGGCAATCCGAAGAGAGGAGGAATGCGCCGTCAAAGCAGCGGGCGCACACAATCTTCCCAGGCATTGGCTGCGTTGCCACATAAAGGTGTCCGCGAGTTTAAAGAGGGTTCCAAGGCGGCATACGCAAAAAGGGCTGTCGAAACAAGACACATCAAATGCCGTGCGCGGCAAAAGAAGGCGTGCCAGCTTCTCGGAGAACGTGAACGTTGCGGCACGCGCGTGCGTTTTCAGTGAGGACATCAACCACACAAACAGCCAGGCTTTCCTCGTCGGCTCCTCGCTGTCGTCTCCTCTCGTTTCTTGTTTTCGGGAGATTGGGGTCTGACAAACAACAGCGGAAGTCTTGACGACAGTCAGCAAAGCGTGTGAGTGGCCGTCCGGCCCCACGTGGTGAGCACGCTTCAAGCCTCTGTACAAGGATGGAAGCGGGGGTTAACTTTCCCTGCGGTACAAAAACAAAAACACAAAAAAAAAAACAGCCCAGAGCTTGCCGGAACCGGAAGAAAACCTCCACTTCCGGTACAGCAAATGATGTGAACTGCAGAAAACGGCTTCTGTTTGGACAGCCCTAAGGGCGATGGTTGTCCCTGCGACTTCGTCGTTGCTATCGTTTCAGGTGGTGTGAAAACAAGTAAGGCAATGCTCTAAAGCCGGGTCACACTGCTTATACATCATACAAAAGACAGTTTGCATGAAGGTTCGAACACGAGTCACCGCGACATCCCTGCTTCGAATGCCGCATGGCAACGAGTTCAAGGAGATACTTGGCAGGCGGCATTCGAACCAGAGATTTTGCGATGACTCGTGTTTGTAGACTGTCTTTTGTATGATGTATGGGTAGTGTGACCGCGGCTTTAAGGATCAATTATCATTGCTTTAAAGATTGTCGGCTGATCTTGATAAAGTCATGCGGAGCTTGGTAGAACCGGATGCGCGGCGACACACTCGTGAACTTTAATGAAATTGGGCATTATCGATTGGTACTCAAAGGGACCATTGTATCGATCAATGAGACCAATCGTCTTGAATATCGATTTGAGACGACTTGGGGCACTCCACGGGGCAATGACTAACCAGGTGGCGCTCACAGTTCATATTAATTGTTACTCTACACATTTTTTCACACGCACACGTGCTTACTCGCGATCTAAATGTACTCACCTCGCTCCATGGTAAAAGATCTCCGCCTTTCGAGGACTTTTGCACACTCTCTCAACGCCTTTTTGTTTTTCGCCTATTCGCGACTCCAATTCACCATAGGTGGCGCCACTCGTTTTCCAAAATGGCGGCTATAGTGACGGTCGGAGATGCGTGCCGCGGCTGAGCCTGTCTAGTGTGCTGCCTTCACTGAGCGACACAAATTATTTCTGGTGATACGAGGAAGCTAGGGTGTTATGAGCGCAGATCACCTCCTTACCCTGAAAACATAAACCGTATTTAGCGTAATATTTACGACAGGAGGCACGTTTTAATTCTGAAGCAAAACCGAAACTAACCTCTATTTGGGATTGAATTTCTCCGTATAGGTCTTAATTTCGGATTCTTTCATGACTCAAGATGTGTCTCACATCACAATTATTTGGTTAAAGAAGTTTTCCGCAGAAAATTTATTTTGAAACATACATGTTCGATCCAGACACTTCAAAATATTTTGGAGATTTCAGTGTCCCTTCTAAGACAGGGCCTTTCATACACCTTAGAGGTATCGAAGTTATTGAAAATATCAGTCCTGATATTTGCGCGTTCTCACTGCCTTTTCTCGTTCAGATAATTGTCATGCGAAAAAATAAAATGTGAGCCTTTTTATGTTTTTTTTTTTTGAGGGGGGGGGGGGGGTATTTCTATGATTAATTGCTTTATAACATTATTCCCAGCACAAGAATAACAGAATAAATCCAATTTTTACAATATGTCCACAAAACATATATATTAATAAACGCTGTTCTCGCTACAACAACGCAAAGACGGAATTCGAGTCAGACGGCTGAAGTGTGTGTGTGTTTTTTAAAGCAACGCGTGACTCATAGGACTTTATATTGCATCCAGTGTTTGACTGTTTGTCTATCTTGATAACGATGCCAGAGGTTTTTTATATGCCAAAAAAGAAAACAAAATGATACCTTTCCGAAAAGACCATTATGGTTAAATGGCGTATTTTTGTGATTTTGGCTTTAATTGGGGACACACATTGCCGCGATTTGTATTTATAATAATAATAATAATAATATTAAATCCAGATATTTTAATACGTAATTTTTCAAGCTCTAATATAATTTGTTGCTTATGATCTAGTTTCAAACGCGCGAACAAGTATGGCAATCAAAAGTGCGATAATTATCATCACTGGTGTCAATTGCAGAATTTTTAATTACCAAGTTATAAAATAAAAATAGTCTAAAATCAATGAAAACATTCTAGCTAATCTGAGCGATCCATGTGAAATTGCATTAATTGTGCGTAAAGCATATTTTGCTCTTAAAGTCGCGACTTTTGACAATCGGCAAAACTTCCAAAGTCGCCGCCAATATCCTTCCAGACGTAATGCCCCAAAATAAAAAAATAAAAATAAAAATAAACACATTTTTTTAGTTACCAATTTTTTATAACATTCAGTTGCCAATCTCAACCTTTCCACTTCGAAGGAACGCCTACCCGCTTGCACGTCTGCTCACTGCAGCACGTTTCGTTGGCGTTGGAGACCGGTGAAACAGTAGTGTGTTTTAGTATTGCGTATAGGAGTGAGCACAAGCGCTGTGTGGTTGCGTTAGCTTTGCGTGTTCAACCCTGAGCGTGCGCACCCCCCAAAATTGCGGTCTTAGATTGGCGCATGGCGATGACACGCATGCGCAACGTGCGGCACGCAACTTTAACGCAAACGCACAGCGCTTGCGCTTGCTTCTATGCGCAATAATAAAAGTCAGTAGTGAGGTAGAGTTCAATACCGGTTGCAGCACTACGTTAGGACAGTGAAGATTGTTGTTTGCGATCGGAAATGACATTTCGCGAGCCATGATCGCGAGCAGTTCCGCCGTGCCCACTGCGCGGGAGAATCGGGGGACCTTCACTAGAGCGCTCCCCGTTTCTGCCGCGGGAGGGCGAGCAACGAGCTGGAGGCGCAATTTTGTCAGTACAAGAAATGACATTCTGGGTGCCTGTGGAGTTATTTTAATAAAATTAACTTATCAGCGAGAGAAAAAAATTAATATTAGAGAGTTTTAAAATAGGGGGCCCCAAAGCTTGGGGGCCCCTAAGAAATAGGGGCTCACCACTTCACATGCGCCGAACCCAAGGCTCCATTTTGGTTACTGGGTTGGCGCTCGCCCCCTAACGCAAAATTTGAGAAATAGCGTGGGACCCTTATCGCCCCTATTTGCTTCGGATCGGGTTGCGTCGGCAAACATGGCGGCGCCCTTTCCGCTCGCTTCGGAGCAAATTCGTCTTGGTCGCTGCAGTATTAGCCACTTCCATTGCCAGTGAATGGTGCAGCTGGGTTTCGCCTCGCTTTACCTCGCTCAAGTCACAAAGAATGGGTCATGGGCTCGCCCCATTTTAAAGATCGTCTCTGATTCTGGCCGTTCCTATGCCTAAAGAGTCGCGGTGACCGTTAACATGGCAACGTGTCGCTACTCCGAGGCTCCGAGTTGATTACGTTCGTGGCACGATACCTGTAGCGTAAAGACAAGTCTACCAAAGGTTCAAAGTCGCTTCAGCTTAGATCTAAATAGAGCAGCTGCTCGCAGAGTATGCTCGCTCGCGTTCGTCTCAGTTCAGGCATAGTTAAAGGCTTAAATCTTCGGCGACAGACTGTCAACGCGCACACGAACGGCCAAACAATCCGAGAACGAGCGCCAGCTTAGAGCGCCACTGATTGGATTGTTTTGGCTGAATACAGCCAACAACGTTTATACCGCTTTTATATTGTCTCTTGTTTTAGCCAGCTTGATTTGAATTTACCTTGACTACTATTTGTAAACAAAAAGTACTCGCTAAGCGCATATGTTTTCACATTTGTTCGTATTTTTCTTTTTTGATTATTACGCTCGTTAGCCACATAGACGCTGCAGACGGGAAACGTTTCGCGCGGCGCGCTGCTTTGCGAAACACCTATTCTATAAACCGTCGACGCCAATCTTGTCGCGTTTGGGTCCCACAATTTCTTAGGGGAACCCAAACGTTGGGGCCCTCTATTCTAAAATTCTCTATTGTCTTCTTTGCTGACACGTTTGTTTGACTGAAATAAATGTCACAGGCGCACACAGTGTCCTATTGCCGCGGATGGAAACGAATCGACAATCATAACACTGAAAGTTTGGGTTTGGTCGGCAAACTTGTGCCAGAAATCAAAGAAAGAACTATACTTCGTCTCATCCTACGATGGACTAAAGGCAGAAGCTACAAACCGCCAGATCCAATCACGAGCCACTTAGACATTGCGTGGTATTTCGCTTTGATGCCCGCGACTCGGATCATTGATGGGAATCGGCGGACAGTGGTTCGGATCGAGCAATAAGTGACTCAACAATTTTACATTTCAAAGAAAGCCACGACGTACTGACTCTTTGCAGTGTAGAAGCTATAAAAATGACGCAGCGTTTTTGGATTCGGAGCATTATTCGTCCAAACCTAATCAATGCTAAGCGTGTCATAGTTTAGAGTGGAACGTGATTGGGCCTGGCAGCCCGTGGCTTTGGGCTTTAGTCCATCGTAGGATGAGACGAAGTATAGCGTCGAGAAAAGAGCAGCAAGTGTTGAGGTGTCGGCGTGAAGCTGGCTAGCGTCGAGAGTGAGAGTCGTCGTCGGGAGAGTGAGTCGACAAGGCCACGCTGGGCTTCTTATCTAGTACCGTCGGTATCTCCAACATTCCGCCTAGAATGTTCGAGCATCGAAAACATGGGAGACTGACTCTTCAAGGTCATGTTGACCTCCTTATCTATTACGCACGGTATCTCGAACATTCAGTCTAGAATGTTCGAGCGTCGAACATTTCGGGTGAGAGTAAACACGAACCTTCTCGAAGTAGAGAGAAGCGTTCCCTCTCGGCCATGCAAGCGGCAATAAGGAGTTGTAGTAGAGCGTTTCCGAATCCCGCTAAGCACCCGGATAGCGCTCCGTAATCCGCCACAATACCTTGAACTATGCAGACAAGGCTGACGGCGCGCATGCGCAGCTGCGGCGTTTTCTTTACAGATACCGTAGCGGAGGAAAAAAATGATCTACTACAACTCCATAATATCTTGTTTTGACAAAGTTAGGCATAGGTAGACGTCGGCTCATAGACAAATTTCATATTTCCTTTTTTTATCTTTTGATGGAGGTAGGATGGATGGATGTTGTCAAACTTTCTCACCCAATCACCACCGCTAGCATCACATTATGACGGAATCTCCGCTTTCTGCAATGCGTAGTTTATTTATGCTGGCAAAAAAAAAACAAAAAAACAAAAACGGGCTTGATTTTTTTCGTCAAACCCACTTCTGCTTTCTAACCCCGAGATTAGACAATATTCACTGGTGGAGGTTACGGAATCTTTCTTTGCCACCAGTCACCAGGTGGCCACATGGGCGGCCGTTGGATGGGCCACTGGTCCAGGCAGAAGCATAACTGGAATGTCATCGTATAAAATATTCCCACAGAAACCCGCGAAATTTTCTGCTTGAATTCCACTCGGCGGCACCGAGGATATGGTAATTTGTCGGGACCTTGTGCTAGCAACACTCCTGAATTAAATCTATCGCGCGTGGCAGCTGTACAAGAAGGTGTCGAAGCGCGTGCTCGAAGACGTGACCTGCGTTCAAGGGCACGTCGGGGCGACAGCCAGCTTCGTGGATAGGAAGGTCAGGACCAATCCGAACACTTCATTTGCCTCGTTTTTTTTTTTTTTTTTCATATACAGG
>JABSTQ010001472.1:0-85000 GCA_013358835.2 Ixodes persulcatus | reverse complement strand
AGAACGAGAACAGGCTGCAGCGAAAGAGGAACAGGCTGCAGCGAAAGAGGAACGAGAGCAAGCTGCAGCTAGAGAGGAACGAGCACAGACTGCAGCGAAAGAGCGCAGAACACTCGAACGGAGACGAGGCGCGGAAAAGCCCAACAGGGCAGTTCGAGGCAAGGAAGCCGTTCCTGTGCTACAACTGTCAGGAGCCGGGACACACAGCGGCCAGATGTAAGAAACCGCGGGTGGTGTTCTCGTACGTGAACGGTAGTGACGAGGACCTGAAGCTCCTTCGTCCCTATCTTCACGAGCTCCAGGTAAACGGAAAGCCGTGCAGGGTGCTACGGGACAGTGCAGCGACGATGGACGTTGTTCATCCGTCGTATGTAACGACCTCCGATTTTACTGGAAAGGTAGTTTGGATCAAGCAGCTGCTCGAAAAGCACAGTGTCTGTCTGCCTATGGCGACAGTAAGGATAACTGGCCCGTTCGGAGAGCTAGTGACAGAGGCGGCTGTCTCGCAAACAGTCCCGTTGGAGTATCCTTATTTGTTTTCTAACCGGTCAGATTTCCTGCTGCGCGAAAGGGGTCAACAACTGGGAAAAGGGCTAGTTCAGTCGTGTACGAGGTCCAAATCGCGTCAGGTCGCCCCTGTGTTGACGAGTGATCCAGAGCCAGAGGCAGCTGACGGGGAGCAAGCACTCCCAGAGTTGGAGGCAGAAAACCGGGATGAGCGGGACCAGGTTGTAGAACAGCCTGACCTCGTAGCACTAGAAAGCGTACGCCGTCCCAACGCGCCGGCGGAAAAGGCGGAGGAAGACGGGATCAGTGAAAGATCTCTCGTAGCTCCGGCGTCGCGTAACGTTGGTCCTCTGCTACGAGTAGACAGAGTGTCTTTGACAGTCGAGCAGAAGAGCGACCCTAGTGTGTCAGGGTTTCGCTGTACAGCTCAGGAGATTGCTAGGACCAATGTGACGGGGAATGAAAGAGGCGGATTGTTTTATCGGCGCTATAAAGACCGCATTTTCACGTCTAGAAATCACGTGAAAATCGATCACTACGACTTTAGCGTAAGAAAAAGGAAAGGCAAATTTAACGGCAATGCCGATGGGTTGAGCAGATTTTTCTGATATCACCAAAACAGTAGGGATGATCTCAGAGGTTTTCGTCATCCACGGGAATGAGGATCAAAGTGGGGGCACTTTGCCCAAAATGCCTCACAAATTGCGAAGGGTTTTGTCTTTTGTATTTTGTTCTTAGTGACCTCGTTGGAAAAATGAGTTTTTTTTTGGCGACAGGGGGTCTCGATACCCGGAATTGTACCAAATTTTGGTAATCCGTAATCCAGTCTGGCGGGTCTTTGGCGAATTCCGAGCGTTTGACTGCGGTGTGGCGTGGTGTTGTGGGGGACGTTTCCGCTGATGCCTCCGTTGAGAGGTTTGGGAGTTTGTTTGGTGCTTGCAGCGACTTCTCAAGGCCTACTCCAAGCCCACCTCTTCAGGCCAGCGATTGTACCACCGGCCATTCGAGGTTTCCCTGGCCCCGGAGGGGCTGTTAAGAATGGAACCTTCGGCAACCTTCTTCCGAGTTTCAACGCTGCGGAAACGAGTCCCGAAACGAGTCCCGACGTGTTCAGGATTGACGCCCACCTGTCGAAGGCTGCCCAAAACGTGTCTCAACGCGTCCGTGACGTCAACGGGACGTGTGTGTGTGTGCGTGTGGGTTCGTGCGCTCCGGAAGGGGAGAGAGGCCTGGCCTAACTGCGGAGAACCTTGGCTATGACTCATTTCTGACTACGTCGCGGCGGACCCAGCTGCAAAGCACGTGGCGGTCGCACCTACTGCCCTGGCGGAGAGAGAGGGAGAAAACGGACCCCTATATAAGGCGGGGCGTGAGGGCTCCATTTGTTCTCTCGGATTTGACGACTGTATCGCTACCATGTAATTAAACCGTTCGTTACGTTACCAATTCTCCCACCTCCACTGGACCCCTGGGTTCTTCACTTCGGGGAATGGTCGTCGTCACGAGCAAGGAAACTCCCGGACGTGCGGCCTAAGCTCCGCCTCGAACAGGGGGCGCTGGTCCCGTGGCACGAACCCCACTCAGGTCGTGGTGTCAGGTGATACTGGGACGTCACAGGCCGTTACCAGACGTTACAGTTTTAAAGTTACCTGGTCACTATAGCTGACGATGTGACGTCCCTTGTGTGGTGGTGTCACGTAACATCTAACGTCACGTGCCCACGTAGTTTAGAGTGGCACCAACCACGTGGCGTCTCATGGCTACGGGACGCCCGTGTTATCGTATTTTCGTTGCAACTCACTGTGATTCTCTAGACTTCGAAACTAAAGGCCTTTAATAAAATTGGTCGTGGGGAGGGAGTCATCCAAAGTAACTTCGATTGCTTCGCTCCTTGTGAGTATCGTGTTCCTCACTATTGCGCGTCAGCCTTTTAAAGGGAAGGTAAAGAGGTTCTTCGGAAAAAGAGAGTTAGAGATGGATTCTAGAGTATCTTTTTCCCGTAAATCTGATTATCACATTCGTTTTTCTCGCAGATGTAGCTAAACGCGAGAAAGCACGAAACACCTCCGATCAGTCGTTACGTCATGCTAGGATCTTTCGGCTGCCAAGCGCGTGTCGCTCGTGTCGGCAGCGCGTGCAAATTTTACTTGATTACCCCAGTTGTGTAACTCCCGCGGAGGAGGGGTACCCCCCTATTTGAGGCGCTATCTAGATTTTCGTTTCATAATTTTGCGTTCCACAGAGCAGAGCAGGAACGCCATTTTGGCGCTGTGCTTTGAAACGTACCATCAGGTTTAAATGAAATGTGAACAGTGACGGAACTTCCAGCCCACCACCGGCGCAGCTTCCAAGCTTGCGTTCTGCTTGGCACTGTTCAAACACATCGAAGTAGGACGCACAACCTTGCAGCGCCCTACTTCGATGTGTCTGAACCTCGCCAAGCACAACGAAGATAGGAAACTGCGCCGGTGATGGGCTCGAAGTTCCGTCGCTGTTCGCGTTTCATTCGAACCCGATGGTACGTGTTCCATACAACACACTGCAGTTATTCCACCGGACGCGTCGAACGGCGGGAGGTGAGCAGTGGAGGCAAGAAGGGGGGGGGGGGGGGCGGTACTGCTCGTCCAGGCAGCGTCTATGAGCAGTTCCTTAACTGACTGACACTATCGTGACGCTTTTTTCTCACCTTTTTGAAGATGACAAGAGCGCGCGTGCATAGCTTTGAAATGCGCTAAAGATGCGCGAGAGCGGAGATTCCGGAAACTCTGGATATAACTGGTATTTTCTGATACATTGAAAACGATTTTCTGCAGCCTCCGCGCACCATATTAAAAAACAAAAATGATATCGATATTCGTGATCCTGGAGGCCAAATGAAGACGATATAAGTGCTTTTTCCTCAAATACAGAACCGCATCAGTTTCCCTTCAACACGGAATGGGCTCAAGGGCTGGATTTTACGCGAAAAGCGTTACAAGAGAAACCGTTGCACAAAGGCCAAGGAAACAAAAAGCATACATAGCCGCCCATAGAAGAAAACGCATAAGCATAAAAACCACATAGAAGGCATTCTTAGTCACAATTCATCGTAATGAGTGAGATTTACTAAGCGGCATAGCGGGAATCGAACCACAGATCGTACAATTCGCAGTCCGTCGCCTTTGCTTGGCGCAACGAAGGGTCAAACGAGAGCACAAGCAACGCAAACAGCTGGGCTACGTCTAGCTCACGGGAGCCTGCAGGCGACCATCGGCGTACGCAGCTGGCTCCCGATTTGTTTTTCTTCATTATGCAGCTGGCTCCCGAATAAGAAAGTGTAGCACAGATGGGCTTAGAGAAGACAGCTTTGCGGACTGTTTAGTTCTCCAAATATGCAGTATGCAAGATGTGATTTGTTCGAGTCATTTTCTAGCAACTCCTGAAGCAGCCGAAAATGCATTGCGGAGCAGCAAGAATAACGTGTGGAGCACCAGCCTATACTTACTGAGAGTACTATAACATTCAAGTGTTTGACAGTCAAACCAAAAGACAATGCCTTCTCTGCTTTCTCGCTCCTGTGCGAGGAACTATGCGTGGCTGCGCTGAGAAACTCCAGACACGCCAAGCGGAGCGTTGTAACTAAGCTTTTTCTTTTTAGAGCGCAGCTCTTAGGCGCCCGTTTCCGGCTTGAGCGGCGTCGCCGTCGGCGTAACCGCGCGTTGCATGCAACTCAAGTTGCATGCAACCTGAGTTGCATGCAACTCAACGTTGTATGTCGCCACAACCACGCGTTGAGGCAACTGAGGTTGCATGCAACCTGAGTTGCTTGCAACCCCCCGAAGTCACGTGACCCCCAGGTCACGTGACTTCGAGGTCACGTGAACCCCTTCCCGAGGTCACGTGACCCCCCCCCCCCCCCCCCGAGGTCACGTGACCCCCCCCCCCCCGTGCCTTCCCCTCCTCCTCAAGAGCTGCGCTCTAATTCGGCGTTACAGGGAGTTGTAAACGGCTTTCATTTTTTAAAGGCACACTGCATCAGTCAGTTTTGAAAGACGCGTTGATTGTTGAATATTTGTTAATGTTTATTTTAGCTATGAAATCAAAGGCAAGCTATTGCATATCGTTGAAATAACGTAAAAAAATAATAATTTTGAGTACCCAATTGGGTGTTTCGTTCAAGTTCTGAAATTGCGATAAAAATGTGCAATTTTTAATTAAACGGAAAATGTTATCGAGAGCATTTTAGATGAAGGAATTTAGGAGGATGCAAAATTAAAATGTGGTTGATAAAAATACGCTTTCCTAAAAATTATTACTGAACCCTTTAAATTTATTCGCAAGGTTCCATTTTGCCAACTATAAAACTTGTATAGCTTCAGTTTAAACATAATCGACTGTGCCTTCGAACAGTTGGAGGCCAAAGGGGGCTAACTAAACGAAACTTTTTAAATTATCATTTAAGCCCATGGCTCAGCCTAGCGACACCTCCTCAATGTCATTTAGAAGTATTTTCGCCATTATCTAGTATCCGTTCTTGCCTTAAATATTTAATTTTAGAACAAAACGCCACGGGTGATGCACGCGACTTGTCAGGATATCGTAGTCTACCATATTCGCTCTAACAGTTTTTTTTTTCTTATTTATAAATTTTGCTGAAAGAAGTAATTTTGTATCAGCATTCACCAAACGCTTTCTGTTTTTTTTTATTTTTTCTTATTTTTTTAATTTTTGAATGCCCGACGCGTTCAATCTTACCCTTACATTCCGGAGTTTTGCTTTGTCACTCAGCATGTCGTTGCACTGCAGCGAAGCGAGCTACGCAGAATCTCAATGGATAGTTCCCAATTGGGGCTTCGCCGCAGCGCTGCAGAGCGCGGTGTGAAGCGCACTCAACGGAGCGAGCGCACCCGCGCGAGAACAGGCCACAAACATGAGAACTATTGCGGAACTTCCGAGTTCCGAGTGCTCTCAGTGTTGGATACAAAAATATTACTTCGGACAGGACGTTATCGAAAGCAATAATCGATATTATTGAAAAACATTGTGTGGCATACTGTTAGGCCATTGTGTTAAATACGTTAAACGTTCTCGCATCGCAAACTTTTAGCGATCCTCTGAGCCTGTGTCCACAGAGTATGCGAGATGACGGGCTGCGGCCGCTCACGTGTCAATTTTTCCAGCTAAATTTCGCGAGTAAACTAAATGTATGTGTAGGTCACGTGACGCCAATGTTTCCGCTAAGCCTAGCGGGGAAACGGTAGGTCACGTTACGTCACGTCACGTGACGTCAATGTTTCCGCGAAATATAGCGAGGGAAACTGAATTTGTGAATAGGTCACGTGACATGAACTCACGTTACATCATTTTCCCCGCTAAATACAGCGGGGAAACTGAATTGGCTATGAAATCACGTGAAGTAAATCTTCCCGCTAGATCTAACGGGGAAACTGAATTTGTGTATAGGTCGCGTGACACGAAGTCGTGTGTCATCAGTTTTCCCGCTAAACTTAGCGGGGAAGCTGAATTGGTGTTGAGGTCACGGGATGTCAATTTTCCTGCTATATCTAGCGGGAAAACGGAAGTCATGTGACATCACAGGCCACGGCTTTACGAAATCCTGAGCAACTAGCCAAAAAACGTCTCACAACGTTCAAACAAAATTGCGCTGCCTTAGCTCGGCTATGCCAGGATAGATGTAGCGTGAGCTTATGCGCACAAAATGAGAGGCGCTATCAAGCGGCTCCGGTGCAGGGTCAGACTTGGCTACTGCGCAACGGAGGCGCACAGCTGGGCACGCGGCGGCGCCAGTGCGTCTGCCACGGCTATGACGTCACTCCTCTGGAATGCGCAGACCGGCGAGGCGGGCGCGGCGGCGGCGGAGCGCGCGGCGACGGCTTCGCGTGGCTCTCATAATGAGCCCTGCTCATTATGCGGGCCGTGCTCATTATGCGGAGCGCGCGGCGCCGTGCGCCGTGCTCATTATACGGAGCTCCGCCGCCGCCGCCACCGCGCGCTCCGCATAATCAGCACGGCTCGCATAATGAGCACGGCTCATTATGAGAGCCACGCGAAACTGCTCAACCTTGGCCAGTGTAGCTCACGCTACAAAAAAACTTTTGATTCAAAACTTGTTTTTCCCGAAGGCCGAGCTCCAGGAACGGCGTGTTTGGCATGCTCGTATAATTCGTATTGCACACACTTGCGCTTTGTGGGGACCGTTGGTCGCCCTGCCCCGATGGCCGCCATCAAGACCGCGGGTCGGAACGTTCGGCCACCTTGCCGCGAGCCCACCCTAGTGAGCCTCCCTCTTCGCTCTCTCCCGCGGGCATTCGCCGTCCCCCAGGTCTTCCGGGAACACCTGTTTGTTTTGAGTGATGACGACGCTCGCTAGGGGAGTTGGTGTTTGCGCGTTCCCGACTTGGTGAACAAGGGCACTCCTCCCGCGGAAACGACAGAAGACGGACGTGTCGTGAGGGTGCTCCTTTGCTCCCTCTGAACTGCGCTCTCGTGACGGTGTCGACAAGGCGAGCCTTTCCACCTGACCTTGTCGGCATGGGGATTAGGGGACAGTCTGCCTTGGCGCTTCAGTAAACACCGCTGGACCCAGTTCTGTTGTGGTGCGTGCTCCCTTTTAGAGAAGAGATCATGGGTGGGGCTGACGTTTGAACCCGCCCGTACCGGTCTTCTTGAGAGAAAGCGGCGGGGTGTGAGAGTAGGTTTGGCGTCTCCTGCGTAGATACTGCAGCAGAACTCCTTTGGATACTACCATTAGTGACAATTCCAGAGCATTTAAAGAGGCTGTGCACCGATATTGGGTAGGAATGTTTCTCCCTTTACACAGGCTTACCAGCAATAGTGGGACCCAAGAATACTCGCACGCAATGCCACTGACGAAGAAGTTTCCTTATCGCCGCCAAAGTTCAAAAATAGAAGTGGACTTTTTTTTTTAGCCTTTCCTTTGCAAATCTTGACGAAGAAGTTGTGGGATCCCATTGGTGGCGTTGTCCACAACGCGATTCCCAGAATCTTGTCATCAAGCTTCGCCATCCCCGTTGTCGTGATATTTAAATGTGGCTAACGCGGCGTACACGAGCAGCACTATACGTGAGTACTCAATTTGGGCTAGTGGCAATCAATGCCTCGGCGTACATTCAGCTAGTAGTTCGTGCCCAATCGCCGAAATGACGGGAACATTGGAACCTCACCGAGGTTTGGAACTCGGCGCGTGTGCTTTGCCAACCCCAGCGTATGGCTATGGTAAACTTTGGCGGCAAATATCATCGGCTCCAGATCACGTGTCCACATGTTCAGGCTTTGAGGGTGTGGTATTAAGCGCTCATCATGATCGCACAATTCGTCCTATTGGCTATTGGTTACGGAGCGATGATAATACGCTCGGAATTGGGGACGCCCTGCGTTCCTCGAGCTGTCCGTTTTTATACGCACCTTTACTGCCACCAGCAAGCCGCCAATCGAAACCGACTACACGGGATGAAAGAGCCTAGCGTCTGAACCAACCATCTTAGAATCTCATCGTACACTGCGGCGTTACTTTACCCGTCACTGTGTTATTTCATACACCGCTACAATGGAAGATCTTAGTTCCACGTTACCACGTGTTTCCGAATAATTTAATTTCCGAACTTCGTAATGATGCCCAGATGTTGGCCTATAGTTCAGGGGCGTTGCTTATTGTGCTCGCTCTTCCGTGATTGATCCTTTTTAATCTTACCGGCTAATGCTGTAATCCCATTGGGTGCGGCGCGATAAGAAAATGGCTCGTCGCACCCTGAGTCTTTTTTAAGCTGTCACTGAGTATAGAACCTCGGAGTATACCTCGGAGTCGTGTTACATTGCACTACTTGTGTTCTTAATGTCGCGTGGCCTCTTTGGCCTGATGTTTGTTTTCTGTTAGCGTAGTGTTTTATTATAAAAAGGTTTTGCTATAACGTGGAATTTTAACGATATCTGGTGAACAAAACATTTTTTTTTCCCGATATTGATGTAGAAGTACTCTCGACGGGCAAAGATTGCCAATACCTTTATATTTCGAAGCCTTCGAGGCCTTCACGTATGAAGGCCTTCATACTTGAAGGCCTCAAAATAAAAACCTTCAAGTATAAAGGCCTTCATACGTGAAGCACAACCCGCGGCTCAAGCTGATTTGTCGATCGCACGAGTGGAAACAGGACTGATTTGAGTTACAGTGCCAACCTTAAAAGGTCCTCTTCCGGAGTCTTGAGCAATCGGCAGTTACTTGAATACTTAACAACTCGCGCAGATTTTGAAAAAAAAAAAAAGTCTGGACTATGGAGATGAAAAGCGGGTGTCGACAGAATTTGTTAGGAACATAGTGGAGGGGGAAGAAAGCGGTGAAGACCGGGGTCATGCGACGTTCATGCCTTAAGCTTGGGCAGACGCTCGGAAGCCAAATATTGATCGGAAAGGAATGTCATATATGTATTACATGCAGTAAACATTTTTATTTCAGAATCCGTAACCAGCCTCTTAAAGCTGGTTACAAATTGAAGAGTGGATAGGATTTATGCCATAGAAAATTTACAGTGAGATAAAAGAAACAAATATAATGCGTGATGCATTCAGCTATGCTCTTATACGATTGACAAAAGTGTATGCGAGGAAAGATAAGATTACACAATAAAGGCACAACCATAATTGTGTAGCATGTGGTACTGAAATACGAATCTAATAAATAGCGAAATATAAAATAAACGCAAACGAGCAACTCAATGTATATTTCCTTAAGATTAAAATGGAACGAGTATTTCTTGCACTCAGTACAATATAATCATTGCGCCCTTGATAGTTCACACTGTGCAGTCACTCAGTCAGGGCTTATCTTATTGCAACATCCGTGCTGAGCACTATCACATATGCTGACTGGTTGTAATTGTGCAGACGAGGCTGATCTAACTCTGTCCTGATGGCGCCTTCATTAGCCAGGCAGCAGTTCTAAATCTGCATTCACATGGTGCCTTTTGCCTGAAAATTCCCAGCTGCGACGTCATTCGTGCTGCAAAAAATTCGTGATGGAAGCTGCGGCGATCAACGTCGCAGCTGCAAAATTGGGAGCAAAATCCCACCACATGAATCAGGCTTCACTGCCTCTAATTTATTGTTGATTAGTTTCCTTGGTCCCTCCGCCAATCGCTACAGGAGATGAAGTCGGAGAGATGCTTCGTGCGCGAACGGCCGACGATGGACGTCCCAAAGGCTCTGCCGTGCAAACACAGAACGGACGGAGCTCAATAGTATTGTGCGTATAATGTGCGAAATGTATTGCGTGCGAAAAGACACAATGCATTGATTGTAATGTCAGTGCCGGGCATAGATGTATAGACTTCTTTAGAAGGTCACGCTTACCTGGTTGGTTGATCGGAGAACACTGCAATATAAGGAAACTCTATAAAACCATCAACTCGTGCAACAAAACTGTCTAAGCGCGCACACGTATAGGCGCGTTGATACTCACAGAACAGTTCATGATATAGAACGTACTTCACACGCCTATCAGGTCAGAAGTGTATAGCGCGCCCCAACTGTGCAAAATTTCCCTTTCAACATTGCTTGCGCGCCAAACGCCGCTGAGTAAAGCTTGTCGCGATCATCCAGCGCCCAGCTGGGTCTCTCTCTCTGGCTTTGATGCCTGGAGCGCGTCTCCGATCGGCGTGCCTACCGCGTCCTCAAAAGCGATCCCTCGATTTCCTCCCATGACGTCATGAAAGTGTCATGCTGTTGTCTGCCGCGAGGTGGCTACGGCTGATGCCGTTCTGCTGCGGGTCAATCTGCTGTCAAACAGTCTACGGAAACCTAAGCAGACGCGAGATGGGACGCCGCAACGACAGCGACCCTGGCATCCGCTCGCTCTTTTTTCGCCAACATTTCTACCACCAACCGCCAGGGTCGCGACATCCGAGAACATGACAAGCCGGCTCCTTGGACGGAATTTATCGCCACTTCGGTACCACTTTTGACGCATGGGCAGGATATAGGACGCTAAACGCAACAGTCGAAAACGCGTTCCAGGCAATGCGGAGTGCAAATTCGTCTGCTTCTTGCACAGGGGCTGTGATGATGTCAGAACGCCGAGCTCTTAATGGCTGATTGAAATAAAAATAGTAGATCGACCTCAAGGCATCTAGCATTGAGGTCTACCCACTATCCGTCCAATGAAAGCCAATCAGAACACGGCGTTGTTCCGACGTCACCGCAGCCCCTGCGCAAGAAACAGACGACTTGATCTCCGAATCCCACCACCTAGAAGACAAAAGGCCTACGCATGACGTCATTGAACTGGAGGCGACGCTGGCGCAAGCTAGGCGGCACTGCGGGGACGCATTGGTTCTGACGTTTGGGGGGAAAAAGCTCGGGCCTTGTCTTCTATAGGCGTTATTGTTCCAGGCACCGTACTTTGGCGGTGTCCGGCGGTGCTAACGGGGTGAACGTGGTCTCTTCGGCAGCACCCGGCGAGCTGGGCCTGGTCCCGGAGTGGCAAGCGGTGCACTTCCGCTTCTCGGAGAGCGTGCAGAACCTGCACGTGGCCAAGGCCCACCTTTGGGTCTTTGTGTCCTCCAACCAGTCCTTGTCCGGGGCCGCCTGGGTCACGCTGTACCAGGTGGCCAGGGACGCCGTCCGGGGACCCCATCTGGTCAAGGTGAGCAGGGAGCCGCGCTGGAAGCTTGTCTCCGCCCGCACGTGCATGCAACGGCTTGGATGAAGCCACCGTCGCCCTGCTGATGCAAAAGAAACTCGCTGCAGGCGTGATGAAAGAAGTATATGCGGACACGCGTCAAGCATGTTCGAGGCATGGTATGCACGTGTTTACTTCGAACACGCCTGCAGATAGTGTTTGTATGATCAATGAAACGGGATCCTCATGGAAAGAAGAAAGCCCCCTTAGACAGTGTCTGCAAGTTTTGTACACCCGCAATATTAGTCGGAGAGCATTTTATGGTTATGCGCGTCTTTTCGACGCTCTCGGTAATTCGCCTCTTTCGGATAGACGCTCACCGACAGCTTACCGAATTCTCGGCTCATTGTGTTCACGCTTCCTTCTTTTTCGACTTTCTTATCAGGTCGTGTTCTCTTTGTATAAGGAGAGATGAAGAAAGAGGTGCTCCGCGTGGTCGCCGCGCCCCGCCTTCGTGGTTCGCCATCCGGCGTTCCTATTTACGCAATGTGCTGAACCGTAACCCCCTCTATACTCACAAGGCCCGGCACTTCGACGACGGAGCCATAGAATTGAGTGGCCGGTCGCAGATTTGGAGCGCGAGGATCTGGTAGCACAGAGCATCAAACGGCCATTTCTCGAGAAACCTGGGCGTCAGCGTACAGCTAGCTTTGCTGCGGCGACGACCCGAAACACACTTGTTCGCTTGGGAGAAGTGTGTTTCGGCGTCGCGCCGCAGCGGGGCGCAAGTCACGTGGCTCTCCTCTCATCCGCACCGAGAAAATCGACGGTGCGCCGGGGTGCAGTCCCATCAGGCATTGCGGCCAGGAGCGGGAATCGAGGAGATGGCGGGAATAGCAGACGCGCAGTCTGTCGAGGTGGCGACCTTGCGAAAACGAACACGCCTCGCAGCTGCACTCGATTAATTCCTCAGCTCTTCTGAGCGAGACGACGATATTCTTACCATCGCCGCGATTACCGTCGATTGCTGCGGTGGCAAGGAGCGCCCGAAAGGTATAAACTTCGTGGAAAGCGTTGCGAGGTGTTTCGATGACACCGAGGTACGGCCATTATGTGGTGGTTCTCTTTCTCGAACCAACAATGATGGGCAGCATATACCTGTGAAATTGTCACCCGCTTCGTGACCCCACCGACAATCACGTCCACGATGTTCATTCGTGTGGGACCGCCAAATCCGCGAGTAAAAAAACAGGAGAAATTGACAGCAGACGGGCACCGCGCGCGGACCTACGCAAGAAAAAACAAACAAACGTTGTCTGCCGCTCCACCTTTTCGATTTCGGCGGCCGCGTCTCGTGGCGATCTGCCAGGCTTTGTCAGTACATAGGAGGCTATGGCTGAACTCCCAAGTAAATATGCGGGCAGAAACTGAGGGAGAGGAGGAAATGAGCGAGAGCGCGGGCTGCCTTTATCTCTACAGCACTTGTTAGCACGCGTTAAAGAATGCGGAACGCCGACGTCTGCGTTCGAACGCGTCCCTCGAGTGCAGCGGAGACAAAATGGCAGCTATAGCTTTGCCTCCACCCACCGGTCATTCCAGTCGGAGCTCAGCTTCCTGGCGTCCCCGCGTCTCGCTCTCTCGTTTCCTCCTTTCCCTTCGTTTCTGCCCGAATGGTCACCGACAGCGGAAGAACGGCAGGGCGTGGCTTATCATGATCAGGGTTCGTGATTGGTTGTTCGGCCTTCTTATCGGCTGTTGCCGCCACCTGATTGACTGTGGAGAGATAATGAGATGCGCGGGACTCACCCCGCACTTCTTAAGCTGTCAATCATCATAAGTGAAATCTCATTCCATATCTCCCAACAATACAGGTCTACGATATTGTTGTTTTTTTATCCTCGTTGCTTAAAACCTGGCCCTCCGTTGATACGCCTGCAGCCTATGTACGAGCAGCCAAATGAATAACCCTGACGTCCTTCACTGATATTAAACGTGGTTTACTCGTGACTACTACTCGTTAGTCCTACCTTTCACCTCGTGTACGTGCGCCCCTCCCAAGACCTGCCAGCCGTTTTAGGGCTTAGTAAAACATGAACGTGAGCTCTTACAAAATGACCTACATGGTCTCATCCCTGACACGATGGGGGGAGGCCCTGATCTTAATTCCTAACGTACCAACGACTTAGCAAAACCATGTTCGACCGTACCCAGTTCGCCTGATTGGTACCTTCGCCCGGTTCTCCGTCTTCCCAAACGGCCCATGGCGAATGGCCGTACTCGACGAAATATCCTACCAGTTGCTCGACGATGAACGCGCTTCAGACAAGTTGGTGTGATTCAACCCGGGGACACAGACCGCGCCGTTTATTTTTCAGCTCCTTTCTTCGGAAAATACACCCTTATATTTTTTTTGTTGTTGTTGTTTTTCTTATCAGTTATGGGACTTTTTCCCAAGTATTCGGTTCGATCGCATATGTTCCCCCGATGTTGGGAAATCCGTGTTATGTTTTCTTCGAAGTAAGCAAACAGAAACGCCGACATAACTTCCGTAAATGTACCTTTTTGTTTCAAAAGTCCTCGCCATCGCCTGTCCGCCATCGCTTGATCATGTACTCTGATCATGTATTGGACAATTGGGTTGAGTCAGCGTTCGGTGTGCTCGACTCGGCTTTTAATGAAAACGAGTGTTGCGTCAGTGTTCGGAAACGACTCGGATCCAATCACACGCTTCGTGAAAAAGAAATAACGACTATCATTGTTGCTTGATGGGATTTTTGAAAAGGGTCTACGCGGAGCGCAAGTTCGTGTGCTTCTTTTGCAGAGGTTGTGGTGGCATCAGAACGCAGAGCTCTGATTGGCTCTGATTGAAGGATAGTGGGTAGACCTCAAAGCAAGCTGCCTTGAGGTTCAGCCACTGTCCTTCGATCGGAGGCAATCAGAGCTCAGCGTTCTGACGTCACCACAACCCCTTCAAAAGAAGCAGACGAACTTTCCCTCGGCATTACTTAGGTTACAACAAGGGGCTCCTCGCAGTCCACCACCACGAGGAACTCAGGGAGCTAATGCACCCTCGGAAGAAGACAAGGAAACTTCTTAATAAAGCGTTCAACTCACGCGCTCCACTCTCGAATAAAATTACACTCGTCTCGATCATGCTTGTGATAAGACCCGGGGAGCACACCACGAGTGCGTTGTACGTGCAAGGCGTCTCAAACTACCCAGAGTCCCTCGTAGCCGAGCGTAAAAAATCGTAACCTACGCGCATAATGCGTGCACGACATAAGCTGCGCTTCTCGGGTTTATCTAGATCGATAAAAGACAAGTTGAGTGAACGCTGGATTCGTAGCTTTGGAGGTGAGCTTTTCTCCGCCGTCTGGAAACTTGGCGAATCATCAGTCCGGCTAAAGTAGCCCCGGAACAGATTATTCGGCAATGCTCGTGCCAGAAAACAAAACCTTCTCTTCACAAAAATAGGCTGACGGTGGGCTCACGATACAACCTAAGTGACAGGTCCGTTACACAAAATTAGGCATTGGGCTTCGGCTAAATCTCTTCTTTTTTATTATTATTATTTTGATTTTCCCCGGCAATGCCGGTGAGGGAGGCAGGGGAACAAATTTTTGCTGCCCGATTGGGCGCCTACCTTCGTATACAGTTTCAAAGCAGAAAAAAAAATATTCTACAGAAGTGAGAAGTCACGTAGTTGAAGATCAAGCCACGTAAAAAATGGCACAAAACTAAAAACTATATTTCTCCGAACACTATATAATAGAATCTGTAAAGTAGCAGACAAACTGCTCATTCATTGTACAAAAGTGTCCGCTGCAGACATGATGAGAAAATGATCTGCGGACATGCCTGAATCATGTTGGAAGCATGTCCGCTTCATACATGCATCGAACATGTCTGTAGAAAGTGTTTGCGTGACCAAAATGTCGTAGTACAAGGAAGAATCAGACAGCTTCTGCAGACGGTGTCTTGCATGATGCATTAGCGGCTCGACCGCGGCTTTAGTGTGAAGCCATAGCCTCCTATTAACTAACAAAGCCTGGCAGATCGCCACGAGAAGCGGCCGCCGAAATGGAAGAGGTGAGCGGCACACAACGGAAGAAAGGACAGCCACGTGACTGGCGCTCCGCTTCGGCGAGACGCCGAAACACACTTCCCCCGAGCGAGCAAGTGTGCTTCGGGTCCTCGCCGCTGCGAAAGCTGTTCGCTGACGTCCAGGTTCCCCAAGAAATGGCTCTTTGGTGCTCTGTGCTACCAGATCCTCGCACTCCAAATCTTCGACCGAGACCCTATGGCTCCGTCCTCGAACTGCCAGGCTTTGGGAGTATAAAGGAAACTATGGTAAAACAAAAGGAGCTGTGAACACACACCCACCTGATTGGCCTGGCGCAGGTGCGGACGAAAGAGGAGAAGGGCAACCTGCGCCGCGGCTTCTGGCTCCAGCTCGAGGCCAAGAAGCTGGTTTCGCACTGGTTTCGGCACCCCGCCGACAACCTGGGCCTCGTGGTGCACGCGTACGACGCCCAGGGACGCAAGCTGCTCGCCGTCACAGACCCGCCGCCCGGCAGAGACTCGCTGGTGAGTGCCACCCTCCTTCGAGCTAACGACGGTGCCTCGAGTGCTTCAGATCAAAACGGATTCCTCGAAAAGTATCTATCTCTCTGAAGGCACATGAGATCCCATGAAACGCGGAACGGCAAATTGTGCCGGGATATTTGTACTCCAGAAGCTCTCCTACTGATCGTTTCGTCGCATCTACGCATGAAGACGCCGTAAGCGCGAACAAGGAGGTCCGGTGGCCGAGTGAGTAAGTACACCACAGCTCGGAGCACTTGCGCAATAAAGGTATGAGAAAGTAGCTCGGAGAACCTGGAGTGACAGCTCGCGCTGCAGAACCCGCAAGTCCCGGGTTCGACCCCTGTCCCTGCCCGTTTCAATCCGGATGAGCATCGTACTGGCGTACGGCCGTGTATCACTACTGCTTTTGGCACGTCGAAGAACCCAGAGCTCTCTAATCCCAAACGTTTCATTTGTTTTGCTTTGCCTCTTGAGAACACACCCCTCTTGAGCGCGTTTCTACGTATTTTTCTCCAATATCTCTCCGGCGTTTATTGCATTTAATACAATAAGTATTTATTTACTTGCCTCCTGACCAAAGACAGACACAGAAACATTAAAATAAGAGTCTACGCACAGCGATCTGGTGATAAATTATCATACTAAAAACCCGGAGCCGCAGGACGCGAAGAGAAGGAAAAATATAAGGTTGTCCCCTTCTTCGTCCGTCTTGTCCGTCTTTTATTTATTTTTTTCCAAATATGTGTAACATCAATTAGCTCGCCTGTTTACTTACTCTTTCTTAGATTTCTGTTTAAGCACGTTGTTCCTTTAAATATAACACTTATGCGTATTTTACAGCGATAGCTGTTATAGGCTTTTCCTTCCACTCGCAATGATCTAGTGCGTCCGTCGTCGATAACCCCAAATGCTTGAAAATAAAGAATGAAAGACGTTTACCACTTCCTGTAACGCCGATTTAGAGCGCAGCTCTTGAGGAGGAGGAGGGGAGGGTATGCCTCTCCTCCTCATCCGTAACCTCTCCTCCTCCTTCTTTCACGAGCGAAACGCGCGTCGTTACGCGACGTTTCGGCGCGGTGTCGAAACGTCACCGTGGCGAAACGTCACCGCGGTGCATTATGAGACGTTTCCCATAATGCACCACACGGTTACGCCGACGGCGACGCCGACGCCGCTCAAGCCAGAAACAGGCGCCTAAAAGCTGCGCTCTAAAATCGAAAAGACCCGCCGCAGGTTACTTAAGGCTCAGTTATACTCCGACGTTGGGCACAGCGAACGTAGCGTAGCGCAGAACGTAGGCCTTTCATTAAACGGCGAGCAGGAACTCGATATCCGCGACCAATCATCATCTGTGTGCGCGTTGCGCTACGCCACGTTTGCTACGCTCGACGTCGGGATATAACAGAGTCTTCAGGGTTCGATTTCGGGACCGCTAATTGTAAAGCGAGCGCGCTATTATGCGGAGAGCAAGTCATCTGCTTCTTGCACAGCAGTTACGGTGACCTCAAAACGACGCCGAGCTCTGATTGGTTTTGATTTAAAGGACTAGTGGGTAGACCTCAATGCTAGATGCTTTGAGGTCTACCCACTATTTTGTCCCATCAGCCAATAAGAGCTCGGCGTTCCGACGTCATCGGAACCCCTGTGCAAGAAGCAGACGACCTTGCGCTCCGCATTGAGCCACGTTAGCTGGAGAGTAATAAACCGCATGTTTCGAAGACAGCTGCGAATACAGTTTCGCGCAGCGTCCGCTAGATGGCCGCAGTTGTGGTGACATCGCACAGCGCCACTGGAGTCTTACGCTGCGTTCGTTAAAGGGCTTCTACGTGCATAAAATAAACGCGTGTGTCACTTGACGAGCAGACATTGGCGAAGGCTCCGCACGTAATGCGGTACTCCCACGGGGAAGAAATCTGACACATCGCACCGCGGAATGCGCGTCACGTGATGCTGACGTCACGCCTTTCTGTGGCGGCGCGGTGACTACCTGAATCAGCAGCTCCTACCCAAAGGAAAGATGGCATGCAGCACGTCAATGAATAGAGAATACAAAACTGAACATAACTATGAGTTCAGATTCTTCAACTGACGATGATATTGCGAGTAGTTTTAAAAATATCACGGCTCAAAGTTTGGTTTCGGGCGTCTATACGGCAAAACCAGAAATATATCCTAGAGAAGGATGGCAACACTGGTATCAGTTGTACGGCCACGACGTGACGTCACGGTGGTGCTGCGGTACGCGTCGCCCAGTGTTGCCTGAGTAAAAGCTAACCCGATTGCTACCTGCTATAGAGCATATTCCGCATATGTTCCTATTTCGTGCCACTAAAGTGATGCAAGTCATTTATTTTAGTTTTGTTTTCGACCGGAGTTATGGCCTCCCAACGCAGAAATTGCTACAGTGGCATGTATTGAAGATCACACGTCACCGGCTGCCGCGGCTGTGGCCTCACGGGGCGCATGGCACAAGCCTCATAACCCTGATTCTGTTGCAAAATACAAGATTTGACTACATGCGCCTCCAGAACCCGCCGAGAAAGAAGAAGCGATAGACACTTTACACGTGGAGAGGTCTCCAGCTTCAGAAAAACGGAAAATGTGACAGAACCAATAAACAGGTCCTTGTTCACAACTAAATATCGGTGAACTGCTTCTTGTCGCAATCGACGCTTTGCGTAGGCTCCTTCAGCATCTCTCAGCACCATGTGAAAGCACTTTGATTAAATGTATTGATACAGTGATCACATTCGTCCAAGGATCGTTTTGTTATTCAGCGCCAAATTCAACGAGCTACAATATTTCAATGAAATGCCAAAGGACTGAAAACACGTCTTTCAAATTTGCACCAGTTTATTTAAGATCACAGTTTCTCGATAGTTCTCGTATGTGAATCTAAACTCCCAGATGATTTGCGACTCTCAGAGCACGAAGTATTTCACTCCGCAAGTACATCTGGGCCTTCAAGAGTAATGGTTGCGGTGCGGAAAGAACTCACATATCTGTCTTAAGACGTTCTACAACACCCCGATAATGAATACGTGTGCCTAACCGTCCAAAAAGTCAAGTGTAAGGTTTCTGCAATCGCAGCGTACATACCACCGAGTTCCAGGTTTGAAAAAGAAAGACTGGAAGACGTTCTCAGCATCTGTCCGGCTAAACACATAATGACCGGGGATGAGCACGCGAGGAAGACACCTGGCTGACCTCGCTGCTTCACACCATGTTTTACTACTAAATGACGGGAGCCCGACGTATTCACGCACCACAACGTGCAGTTTCTGTCTGAACGTGACATATGTACAAATACCATTCTCCCTTCTGCGGGTTGGTTCACTGACATTGTGACGCACGGAAGCGACCATATGCCTACCTACACAACAATCAAGTGACAGCGGCACCTTTTGTGAGGTGCTGCACCCCCTGTCGAAAGTTCGTCACAAGGACCACAGTGCGTCCATCCTGGAGCTCTGTTTCGCCCCTTAAAGGCTGAACTCCATGGGACGAATATGCTGCGAATAACCGACGAATTTTGCCCGGCGGCTTTTGCTCTGCGCGTGGAATCAACACAGTGGCTGCTACGTCGCGCGCAAAGCGAGCGTGCCGTCGGGCGGCGTTCAGCCAGTTATTCGTCACATAGTTCGTTCCATGGAGTTCACTGAAGACGCCTATTCCTCTTCCGAGAAGCAGCTGGGCGTTGCCTTCCAGAAGAACGTTCCCGCAGGTGACTGCATCGGTCACGACGGGCAGGACACTCGACCGCGGCGTCTGGTGGCACGTGGTTCGCAGTGACGTGGAAGGCTGCTGGCGTCGTTTTGGATTCACAGGAGTCAGGACGGGCTTTTGCGGCGTCAACCTGTTCGCTCCAAAATCGATCATGGCACCGTATTCCCACAGAAAGTCCATGCCAAGGATGACGTCTCTCGAACAGTCCTTGACGACGACGAATTCCACTGGACAGGTCTCCCCGTGGATGTCCACGCGTGCAGTACATCTTCCCACTGGTGTGATAAGATGTCCACCGGCGGTTCGTACTATCGGGCCACCCCCCGCCTTCACTTCCCGAAGGTGGCGAGAGAGCTTCCCACTCAAAACGGAATAGTCCGCGTTGTAGCCGTCGATGGTAACGTTGAGGTTACTCGACACCGTCGCAGAAGCGTCGTTTCGATCCGTCTTGTCGCTAGTGTGGGAGCCCTCCGACGCTAGTGTGGGAGTCTTCGACACAACCACCTTCCAATATTGCCGCACTAAGTTTTCTCGGCGAGGCAGGGGAGACAAGATTTGCCGGCAGCGCTTACGATGCGGCGATGCAGGGCGTCGCGGTGAAGGCGAGTGAGTTCTTCGGGGTGAAGCGGCCGCAGGAGACGGTGGACGGCGAAGATACTCATCGATGTCTCGTGGGCGCTCACCGTACCGTGGGCACGGGTCGTTCGGGTGGAACCCGCGTAGCCCCAGTTGTCGGTAGGGGCATCGGCGATAAATGTGATCCGCTTCCCCGCGGTGGTAGCACAACGGGCGTCGGTCGGTCGTCCTCCACACGTCGGTCTTCCTGGATGCTGGTCGTTATGGGTGGACGTACTGAACCCGTTCTTCGCGACGTCGGGAGTACTGCGATGCTGGAGGCTCATGACGTGGAGGCGCCACATACGGGCGAGCGGGTGGCGGTGATCGGCGGGCCATTGCGGCGTAGGAAAGCGTCGGTTCCTCGGGGGCTGGCACGTCGACGAGAGTGTATGGCTGCAAGACCCGCTGGACCGTGTCGCGTACGATCTCGGCGACTGAAAGCAACACCGGGGACCTCTGCTGTAGGAAGCAGCTTCTGGAACTCGTCCCGGACGACGACGCTGATAATCTCGTGGATTCCCGAGGTCCTGGTGCCGATGTCGCAGATGGACGGCGTGGGGCCGGCGACGACGGGAAGTCGCTGGTAGTGACTGGCTCTCGCTAGGAGGGTGCATTCAATGTTCGACGCCTCCATCACGAAAGCCTCGACGGTCGAAGGCGGGCTGCGTGCTAAGCCTCCAAGAATGTTCTCCTTTACGCAGCGCATCGGAACCTTCAGCTTTTTTTTCTTCCGCTGCCTGAGGGTCGGCGCGTGTACTCAGACGTAGGACGTCTTCAACGTAGCTGGTAACGCTCTCGTTGGGACCTTGCGTCCTCATTCGAAGGAGGTCCTTGGCTCTCTCCCGTCGGTGCTGACCGGCGAACGTCTGTCGAAGCTCTCCTTTCAGCTGGTCCCATGACGTAATCGAGGTTTCATGATTCTCGAACCAGTGCCGCACCGTGCCCTCGAGGGTAAAGTAGACGTTCTGCAGGCATTGCTCAGGCGTCCACCCATTATGCCGGGCCACTCGCTCGTACTGGTTGATCCAGTCATCGATGTCTTCGTAGACGTCGCTGTGGAAAAGCGTTGGCGTACGAGGAGCGACGGGCAGGTGAACGACGCGGGAGGCTGCGGCGGGAGTCTCAGTTTTCAGGCCCTGGGAGGTCATAGTTGCTTTCGTCAACTTCTTCCTCTGGGGGTCCGGTAGAAGTCCAAATTCTGGAGTATGATCTTTTGTGGGGCGGCTTGCTGGGTTCTCGGTAGTCTCAACGGATGGACTTTTTGAGCCGGCAACTGGGCTTGCGCTGCGAGACCTCGGAGAGGTACGCTTCATGTGATGCTGTACCCCGCACCTCCACCAGAAATGTCACGAATGAAGGCGACAAGAGGATAAACAATGAACTGAAAATAAAGGTTTAATCGGCGAACTTGTGCCAAACAAAATAAACAGCGAGCGTCGAGACTACCAAAAAGGGTACAGATTCGTCTGGCGTCGCACCAGGCTCGAGGAGGAGGAGGAGGAAAGAAGGAGCGAGAGGGGGATTGGAGAGGAGGAAAGAAGGAAGGAGAGGAGGAATTTAGAGAGAGAGGAGAGGGTGAGGAGGAAACTAGGGAAGAGCCCCCCGGAAGTTTGGTGTGAAAAAAAAGAAAGAAGGTATATGCTGTTGCGGACGTCCCCCGCCGATTTGTTGTGGGGAAGCAGGCGATTTGAACTGCGCTATCTTCTTTTCACGTGCTTAGGGCGTTCTAGCAGATGTAGAAACTCTGTTTCTGGATGTTTGACTAAACGCTGGTCGCTTACTGTTACAGATAATTGTTTCTGGACTGCAACTATAAACATTTAAGATTTAACTAACAAAAACATTTTGTGTTGATTTCTAAAGTGATCAAACTCAGAACTTATTATTACTCTCAGAAGCACAGGAGCAATAAGCGCGCGCTCTTCACATTGGGCCTATTTCTCGGGTTTTCAAGAACCTGCAAAAATGTTCTTTTAATATTAACCCCATTCATTATCTGTAACAGTAAGCGACCAGCGTTTAGTCGAACATCCAGAAACAGAGTTTCTAAATCTGCTAGAACACCCTAAGCACGTGAAAAGAAGATAACGCAGTTCAAATCGTCTGCTTCCCCACAACAAAGTACCCACAAAAAATCGGCGGGGGATGTCCCCAACCCTATGTCCCTCCCTTTTGTTTGTTTTTTTCACAACGAACTTCCCGGGGGCTTTTTCCCAGTTTCCTCCTCACCCTCTTCTCTCTTTCTCTCTATTCCCCCTTTCCCTTCTTCTTTCCTCCTCTCTCTTTCTATTCCTCCTCTTTCTCCTCTCCTTCTCCTCCTCCTCCTCCTCGAGTCTGGTGCGACTCCAGACGAATCTGTACCCAAAAGAGAGTGCGACGATTTGGCGGCGTAACAGCAAGCGAAAGCGAGACTGACTCGACAAAGTCCCGCGAAGCTCCTTATCTAGTGTGCGTCGGTGCCCGAAAATTCGGCCCTGAAGGTTCGAGCGTCGAGCGTTCAGGGTAAGAATGAACAGGCACTTTCGAGAACATGAAAGTAGGACGAAATGATAAAAGTTATGTCCCGAGTAAGAATAAACATGAATCTTCTAGAATTCCGTGACCGAGCGTTGCTTGCTCGGCCCTACGCGTGGCAATATATAGACCCCCCAAAATTCACGTGCCGAATATTAGAAGGTCGGAACCCCTGCACAATGGCGGAACAACTGACATCATGGAACGTGCATGGAACGACCAACGCTAGGAGCCGACGAGCCAATCAATCAGCGTCAAAAGTGCATCGTGAACACGCTCATCACCTTTTTTTGTGGATTTGTTTTTGCCTTCTAATGCAACCAAACGCATGAAGTGTGCCGTGACGTTGCAGTTTTAGTCAGCCATTGTACAAGGATTTCACAGCTGCCAAAAGAGGGCAGTACTTCGAAAGGGGTCTATAGGGCAAAGTGGGCGTTGCTTTAGCGAATGGTTAAGAGAACATTATTATAATACCCACAAAGTGATCTCCGGACATTTAGGCCAACACTGTCGCGATTGCGGATGTGAGGCTGACTTTACGCGACGTTCTGTTATAGGGTGTTTTCACCGACGTCCTTTCGTCCACCATTTTGTTGTAATGAGCTAGCTGGTGCGTGCAGAAGGCCAGCATTCCGAAGCTCCACATCACACCCTCAAATTGGTAGTGCACAAAAGCTTATAAGTTTCATCACACTGACATCTAACAAAACAAATGGCGGATTGACGTGATGTGAAAACACCCTATAGGTAGAAGTTGCCGGAAGCTCTATAGAGAGATCTTTGGGGCAGAAAGAATTGCACGGCTTAAAGATGCATGTGTCAGTGCACCATCCTTGACATTATCAAACAAAAAGCTAGCATTTTTGGAAATTAGAGGGGTGAGACGCCAGTAAGATACTGAAAATATTGTTGCGCCTCTCGGCAAGACAAAGAATGGGAAGCCGTTTTGCTATCCTTCTCGTTCCTCTCGCAGAAGAACCCAAATATACAATAGAGTTGTAAGTCAGTGCTGTGCGTCTCTTGAGTATGTGCCCTGTGTCCTGTGTCCTTTGTCTGTCTGTCTGTGTGTGTGTGTGTGTGAGAGAGAGAGAGTGTGTGTGTGTGTCTGTGAGAGAGAGAGAGAGTGTGCGCGCGTGCGCGTGCGTGCGTGCATGTGTGTGTTTGTGTGTATGTAGTTGCCTTACGCTGTTGTCGTTGTGACACCGTGGACTACAGGTTTCAACATCGAAGTCTGCTGCAGTCACTGTTAGACGTCGAAGCATAGATAATTGCCCATTGAAAACCTGTAGGAAAGAAATTCCATACGTAAACACACAGGCACCACATAGACCGCACTCACGTAGACACCACACGTCCAGCATCTGAAGAAAAGGCTTTCAGCATTTCTCCTATTCACCCGGTTCATCAATGGCACGACATGGGGAGCGACGGTTCCTGCTCTGCTGTGCCTTTCCCAAGCCATTTGTGTGGGAATGCTGCGCTAGGAGCCTCCCGGGATTCAACGGCACATGCAAGACAAAGATGAAGGTGCCACAGAGCCTAGAGGCTCGGGCTCTTCGTTGCTGCCCTGGTCTCCGTCGATTAGCTTCGACGCCAGGCACGATAGCAGAATACAAGCACTTCCCAACGTTGTTCTTCAAATTCAGGAAACCTAAACCAAACCAGACATGGAAAACGACACGTTGTCGATATTACGTCATCAATACCGTCTTCCAACTATGCTCGGCTGATATAACACTATAAGCGAGAGTTTTCGACACAATTCATAACACCAAAAATTACAGCTACTTCACCTTTGGTCACACCCGCACCGTTAATAACTTTTGACATTTCCTGGATAACTGGTAACTGCAATACTCCTCTGATGGTGCTGTATCAGCATGCAATGACCACCATATACGGTCCCCATAGATCTTGTGTGCATGTCCTTACCGATGCTTCCACGCGTGAAAAGAGTTCAACTGCGGCTGCCGTGTTTTCTACCAGACATTTCATTATCAAGCAGAAACGTAGTTACAGGACATCTTCAACCGCATCGGAATTGATTGACATCCGGGAAGCGGTGAGACACATCGAAGGGCAACAACCGCAATCATGGACAATATACACCGATTCCAAAGTTGCGATAAAAAACCTCCAGTTGGCTATGGCATGTGGCGTTCACCAAGAACTTGGTTTGAACATGCACTTGTGATCAGGTTCAATGAAAAAGGACATGAAACCCACCTCCAGTAAAATCCAGGCCATTGAGGTATCTCTGAAAACGAGGCAGCTGATGCAGGGACGACATCGGCCTATCAAAATGAGCGCACTTTGAAACTTTCTTTCTTCAAATCGGATACCAACTCGGCAGTGCGAAGTGTAGCCAAGCACCTGGCATCCATATGTGAACTGATCCTGAGTATCACCACGCCCGACTCTACGCTCTTGATCCGCATATGACTTCTAAATATCCATCACGACTTCCACGCAGGTCTCAGGCAGTGCTACACAGACTACGACCAGGGGTAGCGTTTACCCAACACTTCCTGCACCGTATAAAAAAAAAGACAGCCTCCATTTCCCAGCTTGAAATGTCCCAGAAAGAGTAAGTCACCCCATTTGTGACTGTCATCTATGTCGTGGGACGAGAACACTTCCACAGGACGGTCCAGAGCCTCGACAACGAACCTTATTCATGTGGCAAGGTGTCAGGTTCATGGCAGTGCACAGAGCATTCAGTAAGAGCCACGAAAACGCTCGTTTAATCCCTCAGGACACCCCACTAATGCAATCTCTGTAGGCAAAAAAGAACTAAGTATTGAAGCTATTTCAACCTCTTAACCCCTCATCCCTTAATTTCTTTCTTCTCGTTTCATTTCCCTTTTTATCCCTTTATCCCTTCCCCCCGGGGCAGAGTAGCCAGCTCGAAGAGAAGTCCAGACTTACCTCTCTGCCCTTCACTCATTATTTTTTAATTGGTTCTGCAATCCACGCTGTGAAGGTGGTTGGCCAGGGAAGTTGTGGTATCACCCGCAACGATTGCCCACTGCAATATACCAAATGATAGACGAAAGAAGAGTAAACGCAATGTACCAAAACTTTTTTATATAAACCATTTTCTTTGCAAACGCCACCAGGCGGTGCTCCAGTCTATGACGTCCCAGCAAACTTGCGGTTCATAAAAAGAATGAACAAAGCCCACCTTGACACCGCAGCCTGAGATGTCGATGAAACGTTTACCCACCAACTCTCCAGGTGAACGCCAAAAAAAAAAAAAAAAAACGAAGCGGGAGATTAGTTAAAATGTTTCGAATATTTTGTAAACCCACTTGCCTCCGTCAAGACGTTATCACGTACAGCCGAATGCCCTCGTTAAACCTCCAACTTTGTTGTCCGTGTAGCATTTATTCTTTCCAGCACTGGTGACATAAGCAAGTTCGACAGGCTTGCAAAGACGGAGCGACCGGAAGTCGCTTGGGACGCAAGCGGCAGTACATGCTCGTAAACAGCAAAAGGGTCTAAATGAAAGACTTCGTACGCTGCCGTTGCCGGGGCAGCTTGCACCAGCAATCTTTACCGGCAAACGCATGCGGGGAGCGCTACGGGCTTCACATTGTTAGCGGGGCTAGTGGCGTCACTCCCCATTTCGTACTCTATCGTTGCCGCTGGAGCTCAACAACCGAAATTTTTTCCGAGAAACCCATGCGGGGAGCGCTGCGTGCTTCGCATTGCTCGCGCTCGCCTTATAATCTATCATATGGTTTTGACACTTTTTCTCCGGTTTTCTTATTGACACAAGTGTCAAAACCACATGGTAGAAGATAAGGCGCGCGCGAAAAAAGATAAGGCGCGCGCGATCGAAGATAAGGCGCGCGCGATGGTTTTCTGTCGACTATTCCCTCGACTACTGTTCTGTCGACGGACACGATAAAACCCGGCCAACGAGTCATATACAGCTTCGCTGTGAAATATATGCTTCCATGTGTTTTGTATGCTTATACGGCGAGCAAGTGTTCCAAAATGCGTCTCTGGCGCATCGAAATGCAAGGAGGAGCAGACCAATCGAAGGACAACGTAGAGAAGGCGCAGGGAACGCGGGATGACGACACAGTCAAGCGCGCTCCTTCATTTGTTGACTTCGGGGAAAAACAAAAGCACGTGACCATGTTAGGGGGTAAACAAACCCACGAAGTGCGCAAGAAGCAGACGAACCTGCACGCCGTATGTATGGCCTGCTACGTGCTGCGTACGCTTTAGGCTGACTTGACCTCCGTGTATCGGTTTTTTGTTAAGCCCGGACGTGAAGCCAGGGTCACACTGCGCAAACATCATATAAAAGACAATCTGCCAGACACAAGTCACCGCGATATCCGTGTTTTGAATGCCGCGCGCCCAAGTTTTCTCCCTGAACTCATTGTCACGCGGCATTCGAAGCACGAATCTTGCGGTGACTTGCGTTCGAATCTGTGCGCAGACTGTCTTGTGTATGATGTATAAAGCAGTGTGACCCCGGCTTTACGTTTTCTGTATAAAACCGACAAGCCCACACGGCATCTCAAACCCGGCATGCCCCTTGAAGGACATTGTCGGGAAGTAAACGGCCGTAATCTGTGTGCGCTGCTGTGGGCAGCCGTATCTGCCGGCTACTCAAAAGATACGTGTCTTGAGTGGCAGCGTGCAACCGTTATCTCGCAGCTCTTATCCTTTCGCCTAATGAGCCTAGAAGATGCCGGTCCCGAGACGACTCGGCGGCGTGGCCTTTGTGTCGATGCGTCAACAAGGGCCAGGAATAACCGAAGGTGTGCGCGACGTCTCGACGTCGATAACCAGGGCCCGGAAGTCTACGCGAGCAGAGACCACGGCCCGAACGGGCTCGTGACACACTTCCGCGGAATCGCTTCGATTGGAGCTTGGATTCAGCAGCGCACACCTCGATTTGAACGTGTTTTTATGTGATGCAATGAAACTTCTTTTCAAGGAGAGTTTTGCGCATGTGCAGGTTGTTCTCACGCAGCGGCGAAAGCTCCAACTTCGGTTGGCGTGTGGAAGGAGAGCTGCCCTACCTCTCCGGCCTCTCCCGCGTTCTGAGTAGCAGAGGAGGTAGGAGAACATAGCGTGACAACTCTTCCGGACGCCAACCGCACTTCGGGCTTCCGCCGATGGGTGCCGTCTTCGGGCAAAAAAAAAGGTCCATTTGCGAACCTTGAACGCGAACTGAAGTGTCTTGGATGTCTGGACCCTGATGTCGTTCAGACCGATAGAATACTTGTGCGACGCAAAATGAATTGAAAAAACAAAATTCAGGTTACGGTTGCTATATGTAGGCTTCCTGTACACGTGGAAAGGACGGCTGGACACTCTCACTACGCCGACGTCCAAAGACGGGGGACAGCCGTTCGACTGGAGCTCCATGATAAATTAGATGGCCGGCTCAATAGAGTTCAGATGTTTGCGTTCGTCACCCCACTCTTCCGGCGGGCAATCACGGTCTGCTCAACAGAAGTGGCCCTCAAGGAAGAAATTACGACAGTCGAACAAGGCACTCGAAAAAATGGCTACCTTGCCAAGTTCAGTTCATCAACGAGTCATACAAGAAAGTTGGTCACACTCTTGGAGGGCGATTCCCACACTTGCGTGGAATAATAAGAAATGTCTTTGTTTTGCCAACAGTTTACATTTGGGAAATCAAACTGTAAACCGACCGAGTTCGAGGGTTGCTATGGCAACAGTTGTGTCGTCTCCAACGAAACCGTGTAAAAACCGGGTTTTGTTTTGTAGCCGACACAGCTATAAGCGAGACTCTCGCCCGCGCCGTGCGGCAGTAGTCGACAATCGGCCGCCTCCTTTCCCTGTCGAGAAATTGTCCCCCGAGGAAAAAGGATTGGTCTACAAAATCCCCTGCAACGACTATACATCCTCAACATCGGGAAAACTAGGAATTAACTAGAACGTCTGCACAAGCTTCGTTACGATGTTCAGGGAAGGTACGCACAAGACAACGCGCTAGCACAACACGTTGAGAAGACCGGCCACACCATCGTCTTCAACGATTATGGTGTCCTGGACACAGAAAGAAAATGGCGAAGACGAAGAACGCCCGACAACGTCAACCGGTCTACTGGGACACTACCCAGCAGCTACGTATCTGGATTACGGTGCGTCATGCGAAGTAGCTTGCAAGGGTGGCGCAATAATATTTTGCATTTTCAGTAAATATCGCTTAAAATTATTACTTGACCTTCATAATCCACGAAACACGCGTAATTTGTTTTTTTTCCACGCAAATAATAGTCACAAAACAAACCTAAAAAACAACGAGCAGCGTTTACCCCTTTAACTGGCAGCCTGAACAAGCGACCACGTGATCTGGAGCCAATGTTTTCCATGGCCCAGCGCTTGGGTTGGCGAAACGCAGGGCAAACACAGTGTTCCAGATGGTATCCGGTCAAAATGGTCCCGGTCAAAATGGTCCCGGTCAAAATGGTCCCGGACAAAATGGTCCCGGACAGAATGGTCCCAGCGTGGCATTATTTATTTGCTGTTTGCAAGTTTTTTTTGTATTTTCTACTCTTGAAGAATATTAGCAGCGGCTTGTAACTCTGTGCACACAGTACGTGCAAGGGCTCTGTCCCTTGAACGACTTTTTGAGGGGTGTGGGTCATATGAATACATTTTCGTATTAGGCCTTCGCTTCAGCGGCGTCGACTTCTTGTGGCCTATGTAATAAATACGCTCATACTTGCGAAATCAATCTTTGATTTCTTTAATATGCATTGTTCAGACAAAGCGATGCTATTTCTGAAAAATAGAACACGGTGGTACGACAGGTTCATTTAAAAAAACCTCGTCAAGAACCTGTTGCACGTGTATGATAATGATTTTCATTCCGAATATCGTTTTGGAGCTTGATAGCGCTAATTTGAAAACAGGTTCTGGTGATAGAAAGATATTGATTACACACGTAGAATATATCGGTAGAAATCAAGAACCTTTGAGAAATAGAGCTGCATGGTATAGATAGAAGGGATTTAACAATTTTTTTCAAAGGATTATAATGAAAATGTTGATATTATCCTTGAGCGTGTGTCAAAATAAAAGTACCAAACCATTTTGTCCTATTAAAAGCGCTCAAAGTATGGATAACTTCACCTGGGACCATTTTGTCCGGGTTGGCACTTGGGACCTTTTTGTCCGGGACCATTTTGTCCGGGACCATTTTGACCGGGAACCATTCTGACCTGGACCATTTTGTCCTACACCCGTTCCAGACATATTTTTAGGACTCGACTATTCCCGTTACCACAGCAATTGGGCTCGACGTGCACCCAAGTGTACGTCGAGACATAGACTGTCATGAGCTCAAAGTGAATGCTCACGCAGTGCTCGCGTCCACTGTATGGGCCGCATTTGAACAACGCCACGGCGGGGACGGTGGATCACAAAGGCTTGATGACGAAATCCTGATGTGGCATTGTTGACAACGCTAACAATGCGATTCGAACAAGGTTGTCATCGAGTTTTGCGAATGAGAGACTGGCAGAAAATGTCCGCCTTTATCCTCGAAATTAGGCGGTGACGAAGACGCTTCTTGGTCAGTGGCGTTGCGTGCGAGCATAGCAAGGTCCCACTAGTGCCAGTAGGTTTGTGTAAAGTTAAAAATATGCCTATTCAATATTGTTGCCCCTTTAAACGAGCCGTCCCACAGAGACCACCACAGTCACCCGTGACCAAGGGGCCAAGCTGGCCACACGAAACGTGAGGATTTTTGTTTATTAAAACTTGGTTAGGGTTTCTCAAGTCTTTACTAACCAGGCGGAAGTCTGTCGAAATGTCCACCTTTACGTCCAACGTGATTTAGACAAACAGTGATGCGTGAAAGAGCCTTAACAAAGCTGTAGAGCCGGATTTTGTGTCGGGAACCTGCCGGAGGACAGGAACAGATCAAGTTTTGCGGCAGCGTTAGGTTCGCGTTCAACTGGGGGGAGTTCCAACGGAACGTTGTTCGTGTGACCTCACTTCATGATAACCGAAACAGTTAGGTGCAAGTCATTTAACGCATTTTATGATAAACGAAATTAAATTTTGTTTTCGTTATTTTATTGACAGTTAAAGCTTACTAAGTGTTTGTTCGCATATACCTTGGGGCGACTCTCACGCATGATCTTAAAATTCTCAAATTATACGAGTAGTTGACAAATTCCCATGTGTAAACTGGATTTTTTTCTTCAGTCCTATGTAACACAAGCAACGTTCATACAACGGTATAAAAAATATGACCCATCTAAGACTAAGCTCTTATTGTATAAAACTCTTTCGACCAATATTGGAATATATACGCATGATTCGGGGCCCATACACATTTTCCAAGCGACAACTGGAATACATTTGAAAAGTTAACTTCCTGCAGCACACATCTGGAAATACTTTGCGTGTGCTTGAAGACAACGTTTGATCGTGGTGCTAGCTAACTGCGAAGAAATAACTTTCGCAGATTTTTACGTGAGCTTTTAGAGGCAGTGTGAGCTTTCCTTTGCACTCGACGGTTTTACTGTGAGCTTTTCTCCTCGGAGCTTTTCTTCGCCGCCCTTACGGATCCCCAAAGCTCAAGGGGATAGAATATTCGTTGTTGTTGTTGTTGTTGTTTTATCCTGAATTGCATTTTGATTGAACCCAATTTTGATTTAGACTTGAAAAGTAAAGCGTATCACGGTCGACGCACAGCGAGCTCCGTCGGCCACACAGCAGTTATTCCACCATTGTGCAGTGGTTCCGACCTTCTAATAATAGGCACGTGACTTTCCACAGGGGTGTATATATAGCCTGATGGCTGTACCACTTATCACACAAATACAAAATAAAATAATTAAAATGGGACATCCAACCAAGCCTTAATTATGTACCCAACAATTATTATTGTTTCTCCCTCGACAAGACAGATTTCCGCAAAATTTTCACGTTAAAAAAAAATCACATATATTTTTGTTGGTACTAGGGCAGCCGTTCTGCGGCAGAGCGTACCCGCAAACCGGAAGGTCCCAATATAAGCGCCCCGGCGGGCCGAAGACGCGGTGGACGCGTGCCAGCTGCCCTATCAACGCCGGGACCAAAGAGCTGCGGGTCTCTACTGCTTCTGTTCAGATAAGATAACCTTTCGTGAAGGTTTAACGAACTTGCGCCAAAAACGGCCCACCTTATCTCCGGCGTTTGCCCAAGGCTTGCAGATGAGACGCTTTCCTCCTCTTCCGTCTGGGTGAACGCCGAGGGCCGGGCACGGCACTCGTCCTCCAGCCTCGCTTTGTGCGGCAGAACACGCGGCGGTTCGCTTCAAATCGAGAACATTCAGCAGTCCGTCCGAGGCGCAAAAAAAAAAAAAAAAAAAAAAAAACGGACCAGAGCTCGGTTTATTTTTTTTTCTTCACGTAACATAAATCCGCGGACGCACTGCTGATACAAAAGACAGCCGACAGAGAGTGTCTTATGCCCTTGTTATACCCTTGTTACACGGGCACACTTAACTGCAGTTACGCTAAGCCACAGTTAGCGCACAATACTTGCCGACAACATTCTGCAGCTATGCAGTCAAAGCTATGGGCGAACGTGCGCTGGACCATCTTGAGCACCCATCAAAGCAGTGCGCGCTCTTTATTTCTTATGGAATAGCTGTCCGAGAGTATAGTGCGATATCTGTGGTGCCACGCAACAGCAGTTAAGCTGAGTTAACCGCGGTTACGTGTGCCCGTGTAATACCCCTGTTACACGGGCACACTTAACTGCGGTTACGCTAAGCCACAGTTAGTGCACAATACTTGCGGAGGACATTCTGCGGCTATGCAGTCAAAGCTATGGGCGAACGTGCGCTTGAGCACCTTGAGCACCCATCAAAGCAGTGCACGCGCGCACTTCACTTCTTCTAAAATAGCTCTCCGAGAGTATAGTGCGGTATCAGTGGTGCCGTGTAACAGCAGTTAAGCTGAGTTAACCGCGGTTAAGTGTGCCCGTGTAACAGGGGTATAACAGGGGTATAAGGGGTCTTTCTTCCTTGCAGTTGTAGCAGCTGTTCATGAACACCACCATAACCGACGTTCTGTTTTTTTTTGTTTTTTTTTCCCTCTCATTCCGTTTAGTTTACTTCATCGTTATCATAGCAGGCCGAGTTATCGCCATCTTAGGTTCTACTGACATGCTTCTCCCTAGCATCGGCCTTTGTGGAGGCTCGTCAACGCCCGTTTCTCTGGCGCGGTATCGCGGTAAGACTAGAGAGAAGGTCAGCAATGGCGGCTGTAAAGTGACGCGTGTGCAAAGCGTCTATAGACGTTTTCTGTTTCCTGTCGTTTTCAGTCACGTGGGTTCCGTATCTGGTATGCGGGACAAAAAAATAATAAAACATTTCAACCTGGAATATGCGAGAAAATATAGGTGAGGCAAATCAAGAATGTGTGACAATCACGAAGTTTTCGTAAACACCTTCCAGTGGCGTGGAGAGATCAAAACGATGTTTTACCGCATACCAGAAGTGACAAAACTCAAGATGGCTGCGTCCTTGTCGAAAAGGTGTATAACGGCGAGCGAGGATTCCAAAAATACGTCATTTGGCGCATCGGCGCGCCAAGAGGTGCACGCAATTCAATCGAAGGTCTACATAGAAAACGTTCCGAGAACGCGCGATGACGAGACGGCCGTGCGCGCGCCGTCATTGGCTGAGGCCGAAGGGGAAACAAAAGCGCATGGGCGCGTCTGGCAGATAAAACAAACGCACTAGGTGCGCGAGAGACGGAACACCTTGCACGCCGTATAGACCTTTCCAATGTTTACAAATCCACAGCCCAGCGTGCGATCTCCACAGCTCAGCACGCGCGTGTGCGTCGCTCCGGAAAACGAGCAAAGCACGCGCCATACGCACGAACAGTGGAAATGGTACCGGCCATACGCTCGTTCTTGGAAAGGTCTATAGCCCACTCCAATCGTAGCTTTCTGCGCACTGCCATCTTCGTCTCGTGCGCTGTAGGAAAGCAGGACTCTGAGCTCGCGCAGTAACTCCCTTCTGCGTTATATCGCGCGCCGCCCATGCGTGCGTTCACAACCGCAATGACTCAGCATTTTTCGCTAGGGGCGATAACCGCTGGTAAGGTGACTGAACTGAACCACCAACGCACAGCTTCGACTCGACGCCGCTGTGGTGGCGCTGCTGTCCGCGCGGCGCATGCGCGGACCCTCGGGCGAACCCGCGGTTTCTGCGCATGCGCAGTGCCCACACCTGGTGCGTGCAAAAGCAGGCGCTCATTTGCAGGCAGCGCGCCGCGGCAAATGAAAGACTCGCAGAGGTCACGGTGTTTTTATCCACCATGAAGGTGTTCATGAAACGGACCAACGAACCGCCATTCCGCGTCCCTTTGCAGTTTAGAGACGAAGTCGCGCCGTTCGTACGCCGTACAAAAGACATGCGGTTCGCGACAAACACAATAACAGAATGGACTTTTTTTTTTTTTTTTCGCGAAGGATTCTGCACATGCGCAGGCCTTCCTCTTGCAGCGGCGAAAGCTCTAACCTCGCGGCTGACGTCCGGAAGAATGGTTGCACTACCTCTCTCGCCTCTTACGTGACTCGGATCAGCCGCAAAAGAAAGGCAGGAAAGGTATCGCAGCCCCCATTCCATCCACCAACCGTATAGCTGGAGTTTTCGCGGCTTGGTGTCGTCTTTATGTGAACAAGGTCCGTTGTCTGCGGGCACGCCTCAAGCGTGTTTGGAGCACGTTTGCCGCTCGCGCATATGTATGTCTTGAACATGTCTGCAGAAAATGTTTGTATGACCATGTGTGACCGTCATACAAGAAAGACCCCAGGCAGTTTCTCCAGACTGTTAGTTTTTTTAAACTTTTGGCAATGCTATAAACAACGAACTCTCATAAATAGTGCGTACTTTGATCTCGCGAACACTGCAAAACCTTACTTCTATAGTGAAATTGAGTTCCATGGTCCACTCCGGCGTGTCGTCACAAGAGATCACAAGAACTCGTCGTAAGCAAACGTAAGTGTGCGAACGGGCCTTCACACGATAGAGAAGATCGTCGATGGACGGATATCTGCAAAGACGTACATGTTGTTATAACCGTCAATAAAAATTTCGCTGAAAAGAAAGAGCCATATACACATATACACTGGTTTCCGTCAACCTCGTAGATAAATATGCACTCAAAAACAACGATGCAAAAATTAAGGAACAAAAAAACACATTATCTTGTCGAGCAAGGAGCGGGGGAAAACCGGGACGGACAACACAAAGCTCCGGAGCTCACGTTGTCAGTCTCGTTGTTTTCCCCCGCTCCCAGGTTACCATGTCAGTATATTGAAGCAGCTCGCCTGCACACTCGCTTTAGTTTCCATCATCTTGTTACAAAAACACAATACCAGCTCACTTTGGAGAGGACTGTCTTTGGATGTCAGCCCTGCTTTCACTCGGAAACCAAAACAGTAGCTAAATATTACTACGGTCTGGGGTACGCTTAAATTAGTTGATCGTGGTGGTACAGCCTTCGAGCCGCGGTAACGCTGGTCGTACATCATACAAAGAATACAAAAAAAAAAAAAAACACGGAGTTCGTTACAGACATAATAGGGAGTTTTAGGGAACCGTTTCTGCACATCCCATACGGTACGATGTGACCTTCTGTACGCACTGCGCATGCGCTACCACACAAGACTCTCATATGCGCAGTTCGTAGCGGAGAGCGAATCGTACCGTATTTGATATGCACAAACGGTTCCCTAAAACTTCCTAATGATGAAGTTATCTGCAGACACGCCTAGTGCATATTCGAAGTTCATGTTTGCTTTATTCGTATGTACGCTTAATTCGAACATGCCCGCAGACAATGTTTGTATGACCCATGTTACTGTCATCCAAGGAAGAAACACGCCTCACAGATTGTCGGCATGTAGTCTTTTGTACTATCTTATTAACAGTGTGAGCGCGGCTTAAAAGTGCAAAGATTTTCGGACTTCGACCCAACCATTGTGGAAGTTCGTCTTTGTCGCTTCGTGGAATGAAGGACAGAAAAAAATATATTTTTTTTTTGCTCACATGCTGTAGCTATTTATGTTTTCTCCTGATCGTTGCAGAAATCGCCGAGCTGCAGACTGTCGTTGAAATGTGGTGGAATTTTGCAGCGTCTCATTACGGCGTAAACATCTCTTTGCTTTAAACTGCTCAGGAACTGGCGCGGAAATTTTTGGGATATTGTTTGTTAACGTTCACGAAGGCTTCTAATCCCATTTAAGAACGATTTAGATTTTCTTATTTAACTCTCTACTTCCCTTAAAGGGGCCTCCCGTGACAAACCGATATGTATGCAGATATATAATGTCAAAAAATGCGGATAAATGAACTGTACTGATCGAATTAAACAAAAGTTTACGAAGCGGTCAAAAGACAAAATATTTGGCGGCGTCGGCATTAGAATTTAGGGTCTCCCAATTGTCGGTCGGGCCTCCCGCGGAAGGGCCTCCGGCGTCCATCCAACAAATATTTTAGATAGCCTCACTGCAATTCAAATATGTCTTTCTTACTAAATGCGCAGTGTCCTCACAAGAAATAATATTTACATGGTGGTATTTGCCGCAAAAATAAACAACGTACCGTATTTTCCAAGCTATATATAGTCCGCAAGAAAACATTTGGGTTCAAAAATAAGTTTTTGCTTTGATAGTCCGCAACCGGTGCACCCATACAAAAATGGTCTATGGTTGGCTATAGAAAATCCTTTGTATGGTCGGCTATAGAAAATTGGCCCAAATAGCTATAGCCGCTTCTATGGCCGCCTATAGCTTTTCCTATGGTTTCCCCTATGGTTGTCTATAGCTTTTCAATAGAAATTTCGCCATCGAATTTGGTATGGTTTAATCTATGGGTCTCTTTAGAAAGGATGCTATAGCCGCCTATGGCTTTTCTTTTGGTTTCTTTGGCCGTCTATAGCTTATTGTAGGGTCTGTTATAGAGATCTCTATGGCTTACTCTATGGAACTTTTTAGACACCGTGCTATAGTGGCCTATGGCTTTTCCTATGGTTTCTTTAGCCGCCTATCGCTCCTTGTATGGTCCGCTATAGCTCATTTTATAGTTCGTCCTATGGTTCTCTATACCCTTCGTGATACAGCTGCCTATGGCATTTCCTATGGTTCCTTTAGCCGCCTATAGCTTCTTGTATGGTCATGCTATAGAGATCTCTATGGCTTACTCTATGGATCTTTTTAGACACCGTGCTATAGTAGCCTATGGCTTTTCCTGTGGTTTCTTTAGCCACCTATTGCTCTTTGTATGGTCCGCTATAACTCATTCTATAGTTCGTCCTATGTTTCTTTATACCCATCGTGCTACAGCTGCCTATGGCATTTCCTATGGTTTCTTTGGCCGCCTATTGCTCTCTTTATGGTTTGCTACAGCTTCTTCTAGAGCTCGTCTTATGGGTCTCTTTACCACCTTCACAAATATCTGCTTTATTAGCTCACAAAGAAGCTTCTATTATACATAAATCATGATTAGCATACTCTTTCATCTATAAATCCGTCACGTCTCGGCCTAACGAAACGATCTTGGAAAACAAAATGCCTGTACAGTCCGCACGCGTAGACAGTCTGCACAGCCTAAACTTTCAACTTTTAAACATGTAGTCCGCAGACTATAGCCCGCAAAATACGGTACTGCCAAACAGTCATTAGGGAGTTTTAGGGAACCGTCTTTGCCCATCCAACACGGTTCGATGAGCCCTCCGGTCTTCTGCAGTAGCGCATGCGCAGTTCCTACTGGAGGGCCCATCGTATACCGTATCGGATGTGCAAAAGTACGGTTTCCTAAGACTCTCTAGTCTCCGCCCAAATGTAGCGCAAACGGTCCGAACCAGATGCCAGTTTCAGAACTATACCGTTATCTCATTCCAAAGTTCTAACTGGATTTCTAAAAATTTCAGCGGAAAAATGGGGTGCGTTTTTGCCCGTTTCCGGTAACTGGCGCCATGTATTGCAGCTCCATGTATTCGAGAGCTACGTCGGCCGCCATTTTATTCTTGAAAATTGCAGAAAATCACTTATAATGATTGAATAACATAGCGGGTAGCTCCGAAACTTTGCCATCTCGTTCGAACCTCTCACGCTACCTTGGGGTGGAGAATTTAGCGTTCGGCAACGCGTACTTTTATTTTGCGGCAAAAAAAAAAAACGCACGCACACACACTTTTTATTTTGGGAGGGGGGGGGGGCATTTTTTATGCGAGCGTAATAAGGCCTTTAATAACTGAACTGTATGTGCCGTTCAGAAGCTAGTCACATTCGTTAGACGCGTTATGCATCGGGGGTGCGTGGCGTCTCCTTCGCTGGTTACAAACCGAGTCATGGGTGCGAATGTGCTGGGGTCCACTCAAGAATGTTGTATAATTAAACAATGAGAAAGATACTGTTAAATTTTACACCGTTTTGTGAGTCACGTGCGCAAGGACGTGCTCAAGGGAGGGGAAAGCTTCCAGTTATGTTCCGTCCTCAGCGCCCCCAGCGAGTACTGTGCTCCAACGATAAATCATTTTGCCCGCTCATGCGAACTCCCTTCGTTCTCCGGAGGTTTTCGCCTCAGATCAGAACACTTTTCATGCTTCGGTTTGATCGCATTGGAACAACACAACCAAACGGCAACGCTGATTTTTGCGGTCAAACAAAAAAACCACAAGTGTAAACACAAGGAATTAGGGCGCAAACGAGTTGCTGATGGTTAGGGGAGGAATGGACAAACACAAAGTCTCAAACATAGCTGAATTTTATTTTACAAACGATTCTGCTTATATAAACTTCAAGCTCCACAAAAAAAAAAAGATTAAAAAAAAAGTGAACGAGAGTAAAAGAAAAGGGAGGGGGGGGGGGGGGGTTAATCAATAAAGTGTAAACATGAGTATTTGTCCGTTGTTCTTTGAGATTCTTTCTTTGGGCGTTTGTTTACGAGAAAGGAGAGAGCCAGGAGAGCTGCGAGTCTGTAGGTCGAGTCCAAGCGGGTCGCTATCTATAATTTCATCCCGAAAGAAGCGAGCGGACAAGGAATGGTTTTGTTGACTTCTGGTAGATGGCACCACAGCAGTAATGCACTCATCGTCTGCTTTCGACGACCTTCGACAGAGTGCCGTCGTCTGCTTGCTGCTCCTATCAGGAGATGGCGCCACAAGCACAGCCCTCGGTTAGAGAGCCTCGATTTAAAATGGCGGTGCAGCGATTTTTGTACTTTGGTCAATTAACTGCGGGAATTAATATGTGGCACCTATGGAACGAAGAACAGTAAACCGTGATTTCTTGCGCGCTCTAGTTTTTATTATTATTGTTATTTATTTTTTAAATGAAATAAGTCGAAGGTCAAAGTTCCTCTCAACCAGTGTTGTGCCAAATACTCAAGAAAAGTAGTTACGATTAGATACTAAATACTCATTTAAGAGTGTATTAAGAGTAATATTCAAGTTACTTTTAGCACAGACCATCTTGAGTAGAGTACATATACTTTGAAAAAGTAATGGAATTGCATTCGAATATACTTGGCAAGATTTGTAAGCTGGTAATGTAAGAATAAATAGTCAGAACGGGGTGCTCTATTAGTGACGACTTCTCCGAAAATCACATTTTGCTGTGATCCAGTGACCTTCAAGAAGCACCTTAGTTGCTGCAATGGAAGTTTTCTCTGAACTATTTCAGGATATGCAACATAATGCGTGCCAAAATACATTAGAAACCAACGGGACTTGCGGATTGTAGACATGGCACTTGCCGTGCTGTAGTTTGACGGCAGGCTCGGCACAGAAAATAGTTCGTAATATGCCCCACCGCGATTCGGGGAACTTGACATGTAGTCCGGCATTGCATCTCCGTAACAGCCCAACTAGAAGTTGATCAGGCAGCCAGACTTGTTGAGTACGCAAGTGAAGGAGACACGTGCACGCTCAGGAGAAACATTGACTCGAGGAAAGAAGCCTCTGTTGCTGATTAACAACCAAGAGCGAGTACTTTGTCTCCCCAGTGAAAAGCGAGAAGCACCCGTGTGGTCGACAGGAAGACGTTTGCTGTTTTAAAAACAAAACAATCTTCAATTTCTTTGTCACCACAATTTAAAAAAAAAAAACTAAACAGAGGAGCTTGTCTGAAATGACCGTCCTGCTGCCAAGCTGGTCATCGTTGGTCTCGAGTTGTTCGGTTCGAGCTTCTGTCCGCCTGTCGCTTGAGCGCCGCGCGTGGCACGCAGTGGTGCACCACTTCCGCGTGACTTGCCGCGCTAGACATGAGGCCGCCTAGCGCTTGGACGCTACACCTGTACCTTCAAACTGTCAGCAAAAACAAATACGAAGGCCAAGGGGGAATCTCATAGAGTGTCCACAAAGCCGCTTCTTAAAGGGGGGGGGGGGGGGGCAACGATTTTTTAAAAAGAGTTTGCATCTCGTCATTTTTACGTTGTTTATCGTGTCCCGGAGAATAGAGAAACATCTCCTTCATTAAAAAATGTCGCGATTCCGCTGCATAATCGCAAAGCAAAAGTCGAGCCTTTTCCCCTGCAGCCGCGAGTGGCAGCCGAAGGAACTACCTCGCTCGACTCTACGCTGCAGCATAGCGCCCGCTAATATGCGCAGAGAGAGGGAGAGGAAGCGTCCTCCGAGAGAGCACACGAAAACCTACACGGCACCCGAATGACGTCACTAGGAGTGCGACAAGGTGTGACCCTGAAGACTGGGAGTGCGTTGAGGGATGCCAGAAATCTCAATATTTATCTTTATTTTTTATATTTTTTACACAACAACTAGGGCACGCAGGCGAAATCGGTTCTGTTCTTTACTTCAAAAGTGTCAGAGGGAAACTTCCACAAATGTTTGACCGAAGTCGGGAAATCGTTGCACCCCTTCCCCCTTCCCCTGTCCCCTTCTGCACAGGGGCGGTCCCAGACTTTGTTTTTAGGGGGAGCGAATGTGTTTCTTAAAAAAAACGATATCTCGTTATCCGTAATTTTCATTAGTTCTTTCGTTTGCAGTTTAATAATGAACAACTTAAACCTTTCCTCGCCGTACAGCTTTGTGCTAATCACTTCCGCCACAAGCAATTGTACAACATCGCCTATATTGTTTTTATTCACAAGTGTTACTACTTTCCTTTGCAAGCTGTCGCAAGACGGGGTTTTATACAAGGAACGAAAAGTGCAATAAAAGGTCCTTTAACGAGGCAAACCGATCAAATTAGCAATAATTAAAGCAATCAAGTGCATTAAAAAAACTCATTCACACATAGGAAACTATACACGCTGAGAAAACACCATGTCAGCAAATGAATTAAAATAACTAGGTGCAAGAGGAAACGTCTGAAAAACGAAATATCAGCAGTTGAAAATACCACGTACAATCGAAGCATTGTTAATCAAATGACCCTATTTACACTTCATATCTCTACTCTAGAAAAGCTAATCAGAGTAGTAAATGAATGGTACAAAACCACATAGTACATACGCAGACACCAAAATGCTTACAAGATATACATTTAAAACAAAACAAAATGAATAAAGTGAAGTGTGGCAGAGCACTTGCAGCTAAACGCAATAACAAGAATCGATGATTGATAACATGCGACGAGATTATCTGAACAGTAAACAAAACGATGATTTCAATAATTGTGCAGATGCGGCCTTTACAATTTCAAAAGGCCTCTCCTACCGAAAAATCTGGTATAACTTTTTGCTATCCGGATTATGGAACCGGAAATCTATCTGGATTTTATCTGGACTCTATCTGGAATTTATGTTTTCAGAAATTATTCATTTGTCTGCAATCTGGATTTCGGGTTTCCACAAACAAATTTCCGGTTCCATAATTCGGATAGTGAAAAGTTATACCGGATTTTTCGGTAGGGCTATAGTCCGTTGCAACCTCAGAACGAAGGGCGAGGGTAAGATGGGAAGGGGAGGAGGAAGCAGACGGAACGCTAAAAAGAAAAGGAGGTTTCCCCCTCTCTTCTCCAGCGTTCCGTCTGCTTCCTCCTCCCCGGCCCGTCTTACACTCGCCCTTCGTTCTCAGGTTGCAACGGACTATAGCTAGCTGTTTCAATCTTTACCAGTTTTAAAAATTAAAGTGAAAATCTAAAGCTGGGGGTGTATCACCTACATTCTGAGAGATAAGATATGACAGCGTCTACTTCTCGGGGACCGTAGAGCGACAAAGCGTGACTTTTCTAAATTCTAAAACCATCATGCACCCTCCAGGGAATGAAGTCGGTCCTACTCCTCTTTGCCCTAGCAAAGCGGTCTATCACACTGAACGTATCAACATGAATACCCCGATAGATGTTCAAAGAAGATAGTCCCGTTGACGCTCCTTGTTCATCTTGGACCGCAACCACGTCATCAAGCGACGGAGCGTTGAAAATGTGCGCTTCGCCGAGGCGACGCTGACTCTCAGTGAGGCAGGAATCTGCAGTAACGTTCGCACGTTCAAGTACACATCTCCATCGCAAGCGTCGAGGGACTCAATGGCTGTATGCGGAACCGGAATGTCACCAGTTTGTCGCAGCCATTTGGCCTTCCATATGAGCAGTTGAGTCGTAAGAGTTTTTGCCATCGCAGCTCGGCTATTTGACTCTATGGTCTAGGATGCGATGATACCGACCTGCCAGTCTTTCTATTTGTGCGGCGTTGCCTTAAATTAAGTCTTAGGAGAGTACGGGGTGCACATACGTTCAGGTCGTAAACCGAAACGGCTTCTTCGGGAAAACGCGAAGAGAGATCTTCAGTGATTGATTTCAAAACCCGAATAAAACCCCTCTGCCGGTAGAAGGCTTTAAGGTTCTCTACCTGTGTGTCCCGGCTGTATCTATATGGTTGCGGTCCCGGAAGAGATAGTTCCACAGCTATTTCGCTTGCGGTAGCTTTAACTTCGGTGAACAGTTGGTTGAACTTGGTGTCACAGATCTCTTTTTTAGCCTCCAGTTAAGAGAGAGTCTCGTGTAAGAGCTCTACCGCAGTTTGCAGATGCAGGGTCTCTTTCTGGAAAAGCCAGATCAATGGTTGTGTGAGGGCAAAAATGTCAGTCATTGAGAGCAACACAACCAGGAAATTGCTAGTTTTAAGTGCTGTAATGAAAGTGCTTGCCTTAGCTGTAGCTCTGGTTCTTCCAGTTCGCAAATGTGTTCAGTGCTGCAAGAATATCCGCCAAGGAAGGTCTGAATTCTAGAACAGCACTGTGCTGCTCTGCCCATCGGGTTTCGCAAAGCTCCGGCAGTTGACTTTTTAGGACACGTCAAAGCACTGCATTTCGTTTTGACGACGACGTGAACAAAACGCATTTTCCGCAATTATTCCCATGAAATTCCGCACGTTCTGAACAGAGGATGACTTTGAAAGGGACAAATTCAGAGCACGGCTGAAACACGGACAACGCATGGGGTAAACGGTTTCTTTTTTAATCTCTTAAATAACGATACAAGTTTCAGAAGTCATAACACTGCAGTTATCTGTTCTGATGCCAATACATTGCGCTAAAAGCAAGCCCGTCGAGCTGATTCCTTCTTTTACAATTTTCCCGGGGACTTCTTTTGCCAACGACAACTCGTATGCCGAGCTGGAGCCTTTATCTTCATTTCCCGACTCGCCCTCAGAAATGAAAGCGTCACAATCTAAACATTTTGCAAAGTATTCTCTTATCGCATTAGCTAATTCAATCTCGAGATTTCTCGACGTAGCAAGAAACGAGGCTCATCGGGGACACACGTGAGATGTTGGTCGTTTTATTGAAAATAATGCTGTAGTATTTAGCGCTGATCAACTTCTTCTGAATCTGAGCCAAAACTTCGTCTCCGCACCATGAGATCAACTCATTTTGAGTGCGGCTGCTAGTATAGGTAGCTTTCGACGACGATGTTTCTAGTGTTTCTAGGTGTTTTTGCAAGGCCTTGTCTCCGGATTGAACTAAGAAACGCAGCAATTCCCAGAAGTTTCCTTGGTTAACGGGAATCTCAGATACATCATCATGTTCATGCAGATCGAGGGCACCAAAGTCTTCCTGTCCACGCAATGGTATGGTTTCTCTGCCAAGGAAGACGCTGAAGTCAATGATATGGCCTATTTGATCACGAGTTTTAGCAATCTTCTGCAGTTTCCAGTTTCCAGATGATTTGCAACATTTTTTTTGGCGGCGAAGAGTGGTAGCATACGAGGAATGCTTTCCAGCTTCGAAGGTGTCCCGGTGATATTTGTTGTTGTAATGCAGCTCTAGAGTCTCATCTTTCCCGAGCATTTTCGCGAAAGAAGTGAGAAGTCGTGTAACGATGTTATTCAGAAGAACGTAGTGCTGATTCCCTCCGACAATTCCAACTACAAAGAATGAACAGTACTTGCAGAAACGTCCTCAATTTTCCGTCAGAAACAACCAGACAGTGATATTTCGACAAGTGTTCTTCCCTGACGAAACAATTCTCGACTTTTCCTCTCTTATGCTGCGACTTCGGAGCTTGACAGTGGTTCTCCAGTAATTGGGAAAGTGTAAAGTCATCTGGTTTGCCTTTGCCAGCAGAATCTCCTACATCAAACGTACTCAGGCGAATGGTCGATTCCCTTAATTCTTGATTCGCCCCGTTCAGTGCGGCAGAGGGGGCAGTCCTCTTCCCGGCGGATGACAGATCCGTTCGCCGAAAGGGAAAATGGCGGTGCGGCTGCGGCAGAGGGCACGCACGATGAGTCGCTTGCGGCACCTTGGCACAAGGTGGATGGGAAAACAGAGGGAGGTGCCACCGGCACTGCCAACGAAGTGGTTGTTTGGGGGTTTTATGGCGCAACAGCTACGAGGCCATACTGCGCCAAACAAAATTTAAAAAAAAAAGACACGCTGTTATTGTTAATGTGCTACAAAAAATGATTAGTTGCGCAGGACTTGATCTGATGCATAAAACAAGCGCTAGTAATAAAAGACAACACACGGTCAAATGGAATAACAGAATATTTTCCCAGTAAAAGAGCAGGATGGAATGGGATTTGGAGGCGAAACAATTTACGAAAATGAGTACGACGTTCATTGTCCAAAGTTGAACAGAGCGACAAGATACGTAGGATGGTAAGCGTATCTCCACAATCTTCACACACCGGTGAGTCCTCCCCACTAAGAAGATTGTACTTGTGCGAGATGTAGGAATGACCGATTCGAAGACGACACAACAATACTTCATGGAATTGGTTCCTGAGGGAAGAGCACGCCCAAAGCCTAAGGCCAGGCTTTGTAATATAAAGTTCGTTGTTGAACTTCATGTTCCATTTAAACTGTCAAAAACGAACAAGGGATGACTTTGTTAGAGGTTTGATGTCTTGGTGTAGCGAACGGGCGTGAGATGGGGGAAGATTACCTGAGGATGTAGCGAGTCTGTCTGTTTTCTCATTACATTTTATTCCCATATAATTGGGCACCTCAGAAAATTTTATATTACGGCCTCCATGTATAGCTTTATTAATTTTATTTTGTAGTTGCTGCACCAGCATATTACGGTAACAGCACTATGAGTCTACAAATAAGACAGCCTGCTTTATTCGTGACAATATTCTCCCGGAGAATATTGTCACGAATGACAATTGATGAGGCGACGAAACCTGAAGCAAAATAAACGTTTAATGGGGCCAACTTCTGCCCGAAACAAGATAGAAGAAGGCTAGTGTCGCAGGCGTCAATGGCGGCGAAACAGCAGGATCGAACGCTGGGGCAAGACCGACCGCGGCTCGCCACGCAGAGCCCCTTATGTACACGCGTTGGCTTCTGGAACAATCGGCGTAGAAAGTTCGGCGCGTAGAACATTCGTACCTCAAACAAGGAACAGGGTTCTCGAAATAACCAGAACATTAAATTTGAAAAAATAAATGAAGGACTGGTAACTCCCAGGAATCGAACCCTGGGCTTCAAAACGAAAGTTAAGCGCGGTAACCACTCGGCCACATACACGCTCGTTCGTTGACGCGTGTGGCAATATAATATATGGTCATAGACATTGCTGCATAAACTTCAGCTGTAAAAATGCTGGAGAAAGTGTTTAAACGTTTCACTTTTATAAAACTATCAGAATGCACGGCGCTGCCAACAATTAATGACGTTTTGACACCATCAGTGTAAAAATGTTTGTAACCTTCATACTTCCTCTCAAGCTCAGAAAATTCCTGCTGAATGATAAGGGCAGAGACAGTACGTTTATTAAAGTTTGTGAAAGCCCAGTCACAAGCAACTAACACTACAGTCTACATTCTGCGTAAAGTTAACTTAGTCCAAGCAAAAATCAAGTGAGGATCAAAATTACTGCTTTCGGAAACTCAAGGGTCTAACGATGCTTGGTTTACCCTCAAAGAGGCGGAAAAGTCTAGATTTTTGTAGGGAACAATATGACGGATGATTACGGTTAGCAAGTATCTTGTTGCAATATGTTAAGCTTAGATGTTGGCGTCTTTTCTCGAGTAACATCTCATTTGATTCAGCATATAGGCTGAGCACAGGGAACGTCCGTAACGCACCTGTTGCGAGTCGCAATCCGAGGTGAGGGACTGGATCCAACATCCTGATGGCGGACGGTCGTGCAGAAGCGTAAACTGGAGCCCTATAGTCGAGACGGGATCGAAAAAGAGCGTTTTACAGACGTAAAGGGCATTTTTGTCAGACACCTCGGTTTTATGGGCTAGGCCTTTTAGAATATTCGCGGTTTTGCGACATTTTTCTTTGAGTGACTTAAAGTGAGAAATAAAATTTAGCTTTTTGTCAAACATGACACCTAAAAGCTTGTGCACTTTCCTAAGAGGGATGCAGATTCTTTGCAGTTTCAAGGATGGATCTAGTGACAGAGCACGACGTAAAAAATGGGACGCAGACGCTTTTCTCAGGAGAAAGTTTAACACCATTTTCATTCGCCCACTTGGCAAGCTTATTTATGGCAAGTTGTAGCTGGCCCATGCAGCTCGAGATATTAGACGACGATGCTGAGATCTGGATATCGTCAACATAAAGCGAGTAGGTAATGGACAGTGGAAAAATCTGAGGGAGAGAGTTCATTTTGATTATAAAAAGAGTAACGCTCAGGATACCTCGCTGGGAAACCCCATTTTCCTGAACGAATGGATCCGACAATATAGTACAGAGTCGAACCTGAAACGTCATGTCTGTGAAGAAATATTTTATCCACTGCAGCATATGACCGCAGATACCACAGCCAAAAACATCTTCGAGGATGCCATATCTCTATGCTGTATCGTAGTCTTTTTCTAAGTAAAAAAAGTCTGATACACAATTCTGCCTATTCACGAATGCTTCACGTATGACCGTTTTTAAGAGCACCAAATGATCCAAGGTCGATCGCCCTCGGTGGAAGCCGCACTGGTTGTTACCTAAAATGATTTCCTTTTTCTAGGACGTACACCACCCGCCTGTTTATCAGTCTTTCACATGTTTTCCCAAGGTAGCTGGTTAAAGCGATCGGGCAGCAACTATACTCCGTGTCACTAGTTGTGTGCAGTGAAGGCGAAGGCAACACCAGGCGAAGAGAGAAAGGGTAAGCACTAGGAAGGCGGAAGGGGAGAGGAGGGCAATGGAGGGCGAGGGGAGAAAGGGAGAGCACTAGGAACGTTGGAGGAGAGGAGGTTTTTCACCTCGTCACCAGCCTTTCTAGTGCTTGCCCTTTCTCCCTTCGCCTGGCGTTGCCTTCGCCTGTACTGCACGCACGCAACTAGTGACACGGAGTATAGAGGGCAGACTTGAATCCTTGCCCTGCTTCAGGAGAAGGATAATGTGTGCCCGTTTCCAAGCCGTTAGAAAACAAGGCCTTTTTCACAAAGAATTGAAGAAATTAAGAAGGGATTCAAGCGATTCTCTAGAGAGATTACGCAGCATTTTGTAATGCGGTCTATCAGGTACAGGAGCAGAGAGCTTTTTTTTTTTTTCATGAAGGTCATTCTTTAGCTCATATTTTGTGAAAAGCCTGATTATAAAATGCTGCGCTTGATCAAGTTGTTACTATCTTATGTTGCTCTGCACGTTGTTGAGGGAATCGAAATAACTAGATCAGCTGGACACAGAATAAATGTGCTCCCCAAGGAGATTAGCCGTATCTTTCAGTGATGCAGATGAAGGGTTGAAAACGGTAATCGTGAAACCCCTGTAGTCCCCTTTAATTTTCCCGAATCCATCCCAGACCTCCTTAGCAGTTACAAAGCTGCTCAGACATGACATATATTTCATCCAGGTTTCCCGCTTCGATTGCTTACGGGTGCACCAGGTTTGGACTTTTCGTTTCCTTAAACTCAACCAGGTTTCTTGAGGTGGGATACTGCCTGAACTTGCCCCAGGCCTTATTTTGCTCCTTGCGCGTAGAGGCACGGATGGATGGATGAATGGATGGTAATGGCTATACCCTTTGTAGCGGGCGGCAGCTTGCGCCACCTAGCCTAATATTTCGTCTTCCCTTTTTTTTAATTTGTATGAATTTATAACAGACCCCCCCCCCTCTCTTTTCCAGTGAATTTATTGCTTATTTTTATCAGTATTTTTTTATTTATCCTTCCCTAGATCTCTTCCACCAATCTTCCAATCTCCTCTTAGTTACCGCTATTCTTTCCCTATCCATTCCTCCATCCATGTCCGGAAAACCCAGTGCCCCCTCCAAACCCGTAGTCATCTCACCCAAGAGGGTGGGACGAAGCCCCGCGCACCTTAAAATTACATGTTCTATAGTTTCCCTTTCGCGGTTGCATACGTCGCACAGAGGGTCTATTTCCTGGAATTTAGCCCTGTACGTTTTCGTTCTTAGCACCCCCGTTCTAGCTTGAAACAGCAAAGAGCTCCCCGCTGAATTATCATACAGCTGTTCCTTCTTTATTTCGTGCCCTGTATATTGTTAAAGCTGATTTCCCCTGCATTCTCTCTTCCCACAATTTCCTCCGCTCCTTATTCCACCAAGGTTTGCACTTACGTGGCAAAGTGCCTGTGGTTCGAAGAATCGACTGCTGGGCAGCGTTTATTATCTTCTCTGTCACATGCAATGTGGCCTCATCCACATTCAAGGAGGAAAACAGAGATGTACCCAGCGTGGAATTTAACTTAAAAAGAGGCAAATCTGCCCTGTCCAATTTAAACCGAGGCATTTGTTTTAAAAGGGTGGAAAGACAAATGTCACTTTCTAAAACATCAGGAAACTGGTTACTCCCAAAAGGGTTATTAATGGCCTTCCAAGAACAACAAGGCAGTAGTGAAGGTAATGCAATAGATAAATCAATCTATGGGAATTTAATTGTGAGCTGAACTAAAAAATGTAGGTTCTTCCCCATTAAAAAGTTGAGATGATAGTAAAAACTGATCAATTACTCTGCCTCGAGAATCGAGACGAGTATTGCCCCACATGGGATGATGGGCATTAAAATCACCTAAAAGTAAAGCGTGTTGAAGGAGTTGTCCCGCAAGTCCCTCGAGTTCATAGAGAAGCAAGGGAACGTTTGGAGGCAAATAAATAGAAAAAAACCGTTATACCATTTCTCGACGACTTTTTCGCCAGGTGTCCGGATTAATGCCACAGCACGCGCATCTCCAAAACCTACGGTGAGAGCCGCCGATAACATCCAAAGTCATGCATACAGCTAGGCGCTTGGAAACATTACCAAAGTGCAGTACTCAAATGTGAATTCAACAATCAACCAGCAAGCAAAGCCGACACTAGCATGCACCACTCACAAACTACCCGTATCGTATGACTGAATTGACAAGCAGATTCAAACAAAGGACAGAAAAAAAGCGAAATCCTGCTTTTAAAATACACGAAAAAAAATGTTTTTTTTTTTTTTTTATGTAGCGTTCGACGCCAGTCGAACTCCTTGTAACTTTGCTTTTCCAGTGGTGCCCCCAGTTTCTGCCACCAACAAAGAAACGCTGACAGCCGTCAATATTTGTGTGTGTGTGTGTTTTTTTTTTTTTTTTACGATTCTTCTTGTGTGTTTTAAGCATATGTTTTGACAGCAACAAAAACAATCAAACAAATAATAGCTCTTTAGCCCCTTGGATTGATCAGCTGGTGAACGCCTCCATGCCGACTCGCTGACGCCAAGCCTTGCTGGACATAGACCTAAAGTTTATTTATTTTTGCCCTTTTGATTGAGCTCTCGCTACCATTTGTTTAGTCAAGACAGTACCACTGACGCCACCTTCGCGACGATTAAATTGACTTCGAGCCGTGACCCACAGAAATAAACACGGCTCAGATTTCATTGCCTTCGAACCGTTTTCTATTGAACCGGTAACCGGTGCAAATGAGATTATGGTTTTGTTCCGGTTCGGGTTCAATATCAATTATCAAACGTTCGATTTCAGATTCAAAGGTGGTTCAAAGTTTATTGATTTCTCTTTACACAAGAAGAGAGGAAGGAGGGGAAAAAAAGCAGTACACAACTCCTTGACAGAGCCCCCTCCTCCCCCAGCAGCGAAAGCAGCAAAACTTATTTATAGCAATATAAAAAAAACTCAACAAAAAAAAACATTTCGCGCTTATCATTTATCTATTAAACTTTACCTTGGAAAGACAAAGAGATAACGTATGAATTTATTTGACACATTCTCAAGCTTTATACCCAATGATACCACACTATATAATATCTTGGGGAGCTGGAATTTAAGAGTCTGGTTCCCGTAGTTTGTCCTGGAGCGCGGGAGAGTCCAGGCACCGGCATGACGGATTGCATATGAAGTACTCTTTGATTGTAAAGAAGAAAGAGAAAGGAGAGTGCTATCTGGCTTGGTTTAGAGCGGTTTTGTATGCAAGGACAAGTCACAAAAATTTGTTATTTGGACAATACCTAATTTTTCAAAAAGGGGTGCCCTATGGCTGTAATATCTTTGATTGGTTAGAATTCGATTTCCCTTTTTTTTTTGTAACACATGAAGACAATGAATATTTGTAACAGTTGTATTACCCCATACCAAAAAAACAGTAATTAAAAGTAGCATAAAACAAAGAGTTATAAAGTACCCGTACAACAGGGGGGGGGGGGGGGGGGGGGGGGGGGATGTTGTGTTATACTTATAAATTATTCCTACCGCCTTTGATAATTTTTTAGCTATCATATTCGTTGTTTCGTCCCACTGCATGTGTTCATTGAAAATTACACCAAGCGTCTTGACATTTTGTACAATTTCCATACTATATGAGCCTAACGTGAGAGCTTGATTATCGATAACCTTTACTCCCTTCCACCTAAAACCTACAGCCTTTGTTTTATTACTGTTTATAATGAACGAATTTAAAGTATTCCACACATTAAGTTTTTCAAGAAATAAATTAACTGTTTCTATAATTTCAAGAATGTCGGATCCTGAAAAAAATATAGGAGTGTCATCTGCATAAATTATTATGCTTGCTTTACTATCAATGTTTGTTATATCATTTATATAGATATTAAAAAGAAGGGGTCCTAAAATACTGCCTTGCGGAATGCCTGCATTTTGTTTTCTAGAGTCAGAGCGGTATTTTTCTATACTGACACTTTGGTGACGGAATTTCAAGTATCTCTCAAATGGTTTTAGGGCAATACCCCCCTTATGCCACAAAGCTGTAATTTTTGTAGCAAGGTCTGGTGATTTAAACAATCAAACGCCTTTGAAAAGTCTATAAAGATTCCTAATGTAAGGAGCTTATTTTCAATATTGTTAATAATTATCTCTTTCTGAGCGAGCAGGGCTAGTTTCCGAAACCCATATTGGAGAATAGTGAGAATGAAGTGTTTTTCACAAAAAAATATATAGTCGTTTATAAATGATTTTTCCAGTTCTTTGGAAAAAATGGCAATATTGAGACGGGCCTGAAATTACCAAGATCATTTCGATCACCCGCTTTATAAATTACTGAAACCTTGGCCTCCTGCATCTTACTTAGAAAAACGCCAGTTTGAAGTGAGAGGTTAAATATACGAGCCAAATTAGAAGCAACAGACTCAATGACATATTTAATTGGCTTTATTCGTATGTCATGTATGTCAACACTTTTGCTGTTTTTCAAGCACTTAGAAATTGAAATAACTTCCTCCTCATCCGTTGGGAACAAAAAGAGGCTGTCTGGAATACCTTTAACATATCTTGAAGCTTCAACTGAGTGAAGACTATTTATTAAATCAACAAAATAGTCATCAAACGCGTTTGCAAGAGCTTTGTCTTTCTTAATTTTACCATCAACTGTAAGCTCAGCGATTTTTCCACTTAACGGAATTCGTGCTGTACCGAGTTCAATTTTTTCCACAAAATGTTCGTTCTGGTCTCATTTTGAAACATCGAGTTACAGTACATTCTTTTTGCTCGTCGTAGCTCACTTGTTATCTTATTGCTTTGTTGTTGTTTTTTTAAACTTCCTAAAAAAGCTAGATCTTTAGTGCGCATAAATCTCATATAAAGAACATATTTTTACTTCATCATTTTTAATATATCTGAAGTTACCCATGGTTTTCTACACTTCTTTGGGAGCTATATGCCTTTTGTACTTAAAAATTCGATTATAAGTATCGAAAAAAGTTTCAAGAAAGCTCTCATATGCCTCGTTAGCCGATGCCTCAGTCAACATTGGGCTCCAGTTTGCCATGTTGATCTCTTCTTGAAAACGGTCAAAGTTTTTATTACTTATGTCTCGGTAAAAAAAAAAAAAAAAAAAAAAAAGTATGCATGTGCTCTTTTTTTCGTCCATTTATACGTAAATTTATGAATGCAATAATAGTAAGATGGTCACTTATTGTAGCTCCGATCACACCTGACTGTACATGTACACCCGTGAGCGATATGAAGGTGAACAGCCCTCTTCTTGTTTTTGACGCTCCTGCAAGTTTTGGAACAAGCTCTGTTTCAGAAGAGGGCTAGAACGCGAAGTTTAGACCCCAAGCCACGTACCATTTGAGACGTTGAGAGTTAAAATAGCTTTAGGGAGCCGTAAAACAGGCAAAAAATCAGGTAAGGTGTTCACCTTCATATTGCCGGCGGGTGTACCTCGGGTATGTTCGTCAAGAAGAGATCTAACAAAGTTCCATTTAAACTGTTATAGCGAGTGGGTTAACAAACAGCACTGATATAACCATACGACTGATAAAGCGTCAAAAATTTCATCTGTTGTGGCGATGACGTAAGCATGTCGATATTAAAATCACCTCCAAAATAAGGTTTAGGTTATTATCGTCAATAAATCGGAACAGATAATCTAGGTATTTAACAAAGGATGACATACTGCCACCAGGAGGACGATACATCACACAAAAAATGTTATCCGCATACTGTCATGCCAAAACTTTGTAGTCATCACAAACTCCCGTAAAATCATCGACCAAGGTACAGTGAATATTTTTGTATGTACATAGAAACTCCACCCCCTCGTTTTGTAGTGCGATATATATTATAATTTCTATAGTCTTCTAAATTGTCAGCGACATTATCTTTGTTATACCACGTTTCTGTCAGCATGATGACATCAAACGAAAATCCGAAACACTGCAAAAATGCCTCCAATTGGTCAAATGTATTTCGCAGAGACTGTGCATTCAAATAAAAGAAAGAAAATACATTAGGCTGGGATCTAAACACATTCACAACTTCGGTTGGTAAGAAACTAATGTTGTTTGCCATTTATAGGCAATACAAATCAAAGGAATAACCCAATATAAACCTTTCTATTTTAATTTCAGCAAGTCGTCTACAGTCTTGACAACATGCTCTCGCCCTCCATCATCGTTTCTGAGGAAAATATTTCCATTTCTGTACCATACGCACTTGTGGTTGTTTACCCTTGCCCATTCCTTAGCGGACCAAAGGAACGATGGTTCATGTGCGGTCAGGTAGTCCAGAAGATAATTACTTCCAGCCTCTTTAAGCCTCGATCGCCTGTTAAACCATGAGTCACGGGTTGCCTGGTTTGAAAAATCGGACAATGATTTCAGGACCCTTATTAGGCTTCGAGGCGAGCCAATGAGCTGATACCACATCACACGCGATCAGTTCTGGAACGTTCAATATTTTCGCCACGCAGTTTACTTTCGCTATTACGTCCTTTCTTTCAGTCATCGAGATGCCGTGAAATTCCAAATTTTGTCGGCGTGACCTCCACTCAAGTTCATTTACCTGTGAGAGCTTAAATATACGGGTGAAAATAGAAGCAACAGACTCAATGACATATTTAACTGGCTTTATTTGTATGTTATGTATGTCAACACTTTTACTATTTTTCAAGCACTTAAAAATTGAAATAACTTCCTCCTCACCAGTTGGGAACAAAAAGAGGCTGTCTGGAATACCTTTAACATATCTTGAAGCTTCAACTGAGTGAACACTATTTATTAAATAAGTTACGGTTTGTTCCGGTTTGGTCAAAAATAACGGTTTTGATCTGGTTCTTGGTTCATGTTCGGGTTCGGTTCGATACCCTGAATAAAAAACATAAAGAGACGGAAGACCGGCACACAAAGATGTGTATGTTTCTATTCAGTGTTTTTTTTTTTTTTTTGCATCTCGTTTATTTTTTAGTGGAAGTGTTGTACGCCACAGTGTTCCAAGAAACGGCGTTCCTGGAACGCGTTCTTTTTAGGAGGAACGAAGGAACGCCGCCGTTACATTTCGCATCGGTGGAACTGGAACGGGAACTCGTTACATTTATACTATAACGTAAACAGAAACGGCGTTTCTTTTTTTTTTTCGTCCAGTCGGGAAATTTTGAAAGTATAAAAGCAATATCTTCACGAAGAGCAGGATCTCGTTGACTTTTTGTTCACTTATCTTAGGGTTTATTTTGTGTGGTCCTCGCTTGGTAACAGTTAGGTGCAGGAGAGCAAGTGGACATCGATTCATTTTTCGGTGCCCGAGATTCCGGTACAAAAAGCAGAACTTTTAGATGAAAGAAAAGACACAGAAACAGGGACGTTTCAAACTCAGCTACTTTCTTTGCTTCCACGATTCATCATACACCCAGAAATCTAAGGCCGACTGCATCCATCACTAAACTTCCACAAAAGGACCTACAGTTACAACAAAATAACAGGTTTCAAGACATAGAACGCACCCTTGTATCCCGAACATTGGTCACCTAAAATATACACAAAAATAAACCTTTCTTCCTTCCCCCTTGTCCCCCACCTTCAAACAGAACAACGAACCCAACCTTCACGAAGAAGGACTTGTTGTTTTCAAGACTTTCCAAAAGCCCTACCCTCTTCTTCACTTGTTGGTCTTGCGGACAGCAGCATCGAGAAGCAACTGTTGTTAAGTCCTAACAAGCGACTTTGTTAGATTGAAACGTGTCAAACTGTTGTAAAACACTCGTGCAATGAGAGGTAACAGTACGTTTGGCTCGTCTGAATCGCTTACCACAAATATGAATATGGTTAAAAAAGCTGAGCTTTTAAAAGGCGAATATATCAACAAATGAAACCCTGCTTCCGCTTGTTTTCTTCCGCTTGTGCCCTTCCATCACGGCATACAAATTCGTATGTGGCCATTTAATGAGATAGTTTAAAAAACTTTGCTCAATTTAAATAAATATGGTAATCAGCAAAATACAAATGCAACGTAAATGTAAATATACGTTCCTTTTTCAGATATGGAACTTGTAACGGGAACGCGTTCCAAAAATCAGAAGGAACGAGGAACGAGCTTTCATTCCTTTTTTTGAGGAACGTGTACAACACTGCTTAGTCGTCTATAGTGTATTTGAGACGCCTGTCGAGAGTTCTCTTCCATTTTCCCGCAGCGGCCCTTTCTCGTGGTCATGGTGGAGTCCGGCGGGCGGAGCCGGGCGCGGCGCATGGTAGGCCTCAACTGCCAGGAGAACTCGAGCGAGGAGCGCTGCTGCCGCTACCCGCTGACGGTGGACTTCGAGGAGTTCGGCTGGGACTGGATCATCGCGCCCAAGCGCTACGAGGCCAACTACTGCAGCGGCGAGTGCCCATACGTGTTCATGCAGAAGTACCCGCACACGCACCTCATACAGCAGGTGAACCTGTCCGGCACCGGAGGCCCCTGCTGCGCCCCGCGCAAGATCTCGGCCATTTCGATGCTCTACTTCGACGATAACCACAACATCATCTACGGCGTGCTGCCGGGCATGATCGTCGATCGATGCGGCTGCTACTGAGCCGAGAGCGGGACACAACGACCGAGACGGACTGGTCTCGCGCAACCGCCCACGTCGCTCGCCTGTGGCACCGCCCCAGGCGAGACTGCTCTTCGAGAGCTGTGTCTAGTACAAAGGATGGAAGACGTTCGTGCACGCCCGGTGCACCGAGGTTCCCGCGCTGCCGAAGACTGCGCGGAGCGGACGTCACCGGCCCCGAGGACGGTGCGCCCGTCGCTTCGTCCTTCGCGTCAATTCATGTACCTGGACAACGCCCGATGAACTGTGATTCTTTTTCCAGATGGCGTTGTTGATGCGTGCGGGAGTGTGCACCGCGCGCTTGGCATTGAGCTTTATGTGTGTATGGGGTTCGCGAGGGATGGACCCGAAGGGAGAGTGGGCCTCTCGGTGCGGGTCCGTTCGGACCAGGCGTGTGTGTGCCCGTGGGACAGAAAGATAGAAGCTATCAATTTTGTCTTTGTGCGCGTGCGGTCTAGATGAACCGCCTTGTGATGATGACGACGTCAGACCGGATCGAGACGCTGGTCTTCGACGTGGGGATGGTTCAAAGTAGGTCTCAGTTGCGTCTCTATCGTCGTCGGAACAGGTGTCCACCCGCGCTGTCCCGATAGATACGAAAGAGGTATTCCATCAACGTGCCCGATCGAGCAAACTCTGTGGTCGTGACTGACCGGCAAAGCCCACCGAAAAGAAGTCCAAAACAAGAGGGAAATTTAAACGGTGCTACTCACATTATATGCATAATCGCGTCACCCACAAAAAAAAAAAAGCGACGAATTGGATGTTTGTAACAGCCTCCCTGGTATGCGGGTAGCATGGCATGCATGGCAGGTCTAACAGGGGGTATTCACCCGGCATCATATTTGAGTCCACCTTTCAAAGGGCATGCTGAGAACGAGCTCACACTTATAGGCTCCGAAGACTGGCAATCTTGATGGCGTGGAATGCGCGTTAACGTGGAAGCTCGCCCTCGGCACGCGCTGAGCAGCTAAGCACTCAGCTATGGTCGCCAGTGAATGCCCCCTATAGACGATTGCAAACAGGGCATCTGGCGGCCGCCATGCTCTTCCTCGTGTGAGCAAGCACGTGGAATTCCAGGCCTGCCAAGGCTATCTTCACGTGCATGCTGCACGTGCTTGCACGGATGGGGCACCAGCCGGGACGCCATGCTTGCAATGTCTATAGGAAGTATTCAATGGCGGCCATAGCTGTGTGCGCGACTGCTGAGCGCGTGCTGATGGCTAGCTTCCAGGGTTCTTTTGCAACGTGCATTCCACACCGTCAAAATGGCCGGTCTTAGCAGCCTATTAATGGGGGCTCGTTCTGAGCATGCGCTCGAGACAGCACCCACAAATATGGCGCCCAGTGAATACTCCTTATACACTGCTTGCACGTGACGTCGTCGCATCATGCTCTTGGTCATTCCAACTTACCCTGGCTGAGAAAAACAAATTCGATGTTGCGTAATGTATGTTTCCGAGGGTAGGTAGATGCTCTGCAGCCAGGCCACCACGAAGGCCGCCGGTAAGACGTCGGTGCAAGCCTCGTATGTCGACATTCTTTCATATTTTTGCACTTCTTTGGAAACGCCAGTGCACTTCGGCACTGGCTTTTCCATACACGGCAGATTGCGTAGAGCCTGTTCATCGCCAGGCTAATAGACGCAGAAAAAAGCACTGTTTTGGACGCCTCGGAGAAAGAACAATATAACCGCCGAAAAACACGCTTTAAACTTTGTTTCTTTCAAGAACAATTAGCAGTCGCGTGTTGAGACGAATTATACCGTTAGTAAAACAAACCTAAATCGCGCTTTCGACAGATTGTATACCGAATACGGCCAATCCAGTTTTGCCAAGACATTGATTGCAGCATTTGAGACATCAATACATCATTTACGAGTCAGAAACGAGTAGGAATTGAAGGGAAACTATCACTGTTCTGTGTTTGCGAAAAAAACACTTAAATCGTTTTCATTTAGCCTCCAGGATCACGAATACCGAGATTATTGTTCAATTTGGTGCACGAACGCTGCAGAGCTTAAAAGGGCGATGCAACGATTTTCGTACTTTGCGCAAATACCGCTTAGAACGGATGCCTGACGTTAATGACCTGTGAAACACCCGTTCGTTTTTCACGACACGCAATCGAAGTCGCAGAAAAAAAAATTAAAGAAAAACGAGCAGCGTTTACCCCCTTAACTCGCAGCCAGAGCAAGCGGCCACGTGTTCTGGAGCCGCCAATGTTGATCATAGCCACGCGCTGGCGTTGAAAAAGCACAGGACACGAGCTGATCGTTCCAGATATTGTTATGGTTCGTCTGTTGTCGTCATTGTAGCGATTGGACACGGGCCACTACCCGAATGCTTCTCGAGTTTTCGATTACCACGAGCCCAAATCGAGTGCCCATGCAATGCTCGGGTCCAATCTATGAGCCGCATTAAAATATCGTCACTGGGCGGTAGTGCGACCGCCCAGCTACGTCATCAAGTTTCACGAAGGAGAGATTGAATGAAAACGCTCGCTTTTGTCCTTGAATTTTGTCCTTGAAATGACACCGCAACAAAGACGTTTCTTGGCCAGTGGCGTTGCGTGCGAGTATCCTTGAGTCCAACTAGTGCCAGTAAGCTCGTGTAAAGTGAAGCAACGTTCCAATGAATATCGTTGCACCACCCCTTTAAATTTCAAAGTACCCCATATTAGGAATTTTCAGAATCTCCGCTCTCGCGCATCTTCAGCGCATATCAAAGCTATGCACGCGCATTCTTGATATTTTCAAAAAGGTTTAAAAGAGACGTCTCGACTGGTGTCAGTGCGGCAAGCTTGCGTTTAGTTGCATCTTCGGGAAAAACGAACGAGATATTAAAATTCACGGGACAAAAAAACGTCAAAATTCACCTCTAAGTCTTTTTCTTTTCTTTTTTTCAAGTGTTTCAACTTTCTTTGAAGTAAATTCAAAGAAAACTGACTGTGGTGTGAAGACGACGGCAGTCGTTTTAGAACAAGAACCCTGTAATCGGAAGTACGCACCCAGGGCTTGCCGCCAGAGCAATCAAATGTTTCTTTTTAACACTTGTTGCACTAACGATCCTTGCCTGCGTTTGGGCTGCTCCATTCTAGTGTCTTATACCTTGCCAGGTCATGCATCTAACTCCAAGAAGATAAAGAAAAGACAGCACTATTTCTTGCTTCCCAGATTGGAAATCTTCCTATCTATTTCGGCTACAATTGGATTGGCCATAAAATAATTAGTCGCTTCGGTTAAATACTCTTTACACCTCATCTCTAAAGTTCATATTACACATGTCAGGTTCTCTCGCGGGGCACATGTGAAAAAACAAAAGCCTAAATTCGTACAAAACGCTATAAATTCAAACAAAAATAAAATGACTGCTTCTTGCAAATCGCAACTAGGGTTGAATGACTCGGCTTTGGAAACCTTAAAAGCACGCTCGACAGTGTGCCCAAAAACCGAAGTCAAAAAGTATATATGTATATATAATAATGCAATCTACATTGTTTTATGGCGATTGTTGGTACTGGACAATTCCTGCACAACGGACAGTGTGGAACATGCTATGCGTCAAGAAACTGGGGGAAAGGAGGAGACGAGAGGCCGCGGGGACGTCAGAACGTCGAGCTCTGATTGGAAGGATTAGTGGGCAGACCTAACGCTAGCTGCCTTTGTCTGCACTGCACTCGTCGAGCGCGTTAGAATGCGGTCGAGGTCAACGCAGCACGGAGGAGGGGACAGGACCTAGCATGTTGCCTCAGGGTCTTGCAACTCACCTGTTTCTTTTTCATGGCATGGTGGTCGCCGCGTTTCCGGAAACGGCTCGTGTCGTTTTACGTTCATGGTATGACGCTGACCATGAGGCGTGCGAGAGCACACACAACGCGGGCAGAGACGCAAGCAGTATCGGGTAGACTAAGAAATGCAGATTGCTGCCTAGACGTCATAGATGCAACACTGGCCACTGATGGGATTTTAGAGACGCTCGACACTGTAGCTAGCCGGAACAGTCACGTGGCCGACCGAAAAGAGGTGACGGGGACGCGACCATCCAAACGCCGGTCGCTCAAAATGTCATTGCCGCGTTCCCATCGGGTAAAACACCAATCTGTTTTCCAAGCGACTAAACGAGGAAGCCGAGGAGAAGCTTCCTTCTGCAGGTGCGGCGAGTTGGTATGTCGCAATCATAGGGTTTTCACAAGTGTGTGTTTGCTTAGTTGCCCGCATCGAAGGGCGTTATGCGGCCTGCAAGATCGTCAGCTTCATGCGCACCTCCTGCGTTCGTCTGCCCGCCGAGTGCACCAAGGTGCTTCTGTTTCTCCAGACCTCAAGCAATGACGGTCCTTCGATTCGCCTGCCCTAGGGTTCTGCATGGAGCCGGATAGCACGGATTGTTTCCGGGCCCGGGCTCTGGCCCAGAAACACGTTAATACTGAAAATGGTTAATCCATCCTGACTTCAGTTTATACTGGACTGCGTAGAATCCATGACTTGTATATGCTTTATAATGTCTCGAAACTTTTCTTCGTATTTTGAACGAGTGCTGTTAAGATCTCTATGTTGACATTCGCATTTTTGCGGCGACACATAACGTTTTGACAGCGTCTTTCATGCCAATAAAGCTAGACGAATCAAATGCAACAACGCTTCCCCAAGGGCAGCTTTGAATTTAAGAGATGAGGCACGCTTTGGCTTCTCACCGGGCCGGGCGCGGGCCAGGCCTGATCAGTTAGGCATCCCATCGGGCTGGGTCAGGGTCGGGTAAAGGGCGATTAACACACTGCAATTGCTTGCGACGTAAGGGTTGCTATGGCAACAGCTGCGTCGGCTCCAACAAAAACGGGGTAAAAACCGGTTTCGCTGGAGCCGACGCAGCTGTTGCCGTGGCAACCCGTAAAAAGATTAACGTCGCAAGTGGTTGCAGTCGCCCTCGGTCGCACTGAACGCAAGTGTGTGAATCGCCCTTAAGACTAAGGGTCAGCGGGCCCGGGCTGGGCCTCAAAAAGTAGGCCCGCGGGGTGCTCAAAATGGCACGCCCCCCCCCCCCCCCTCCCCTCTTTGGTTCCGATGCGCCAGTGACTCCTTATAAAGCACTTGCTCTCCGTATACGGGGACCCGGACAATCTTGAAGAAGTCGCTGGTTGTCAGCTGTGGAGTGACTCCACTTATGACACGTTAGAGGTCAATTCTTTTCCGACCTTAATGAGGTTTGCAAGAACATTAGCTACTTCTTCCTCTGCTCCTAACCTACTTTAGCAGGTAAACACCAAGTGTGATTAGGCTTTTGAGAATTTGAGAGAGCGACAAAGAGAAATAGAGATAGAGAGAGATGTGACAAAAGCGAGGCGTTACATTTTGAGAAGATGGCTTATGGCTCCCACGCATTGAAGGTATATTTTGTGCCATGACATTTTTATTGAATGTGTTTTTTTTTTCTTCGACTCGTCCCGGCGTACTGGTCTAACTAGGCATGTGACACCGAACGTGTTAGCAATACGCATACTTAAAGATGGGGTCAATCTCGTTACGTTTTTTCCCCAGTTTGAGCAACTGATCTCAGCCGTCGTTTTGTGAGTGTGCCCAGCACAGTTGGGCAGTGTATTTCTTCTTTGCTTTTTTTTTTTCTTATCACCATCTTTTTATTTTTGTCGTCCAGAAAACCGCCTTTTTGCAAAATATGCGGTGCCATGTACTTGTTTCAGTGTTCGATGTTTGTGTATTTGTCTTCATCGTGGTCCTTTTTTTTTTCTGCATTTTTAATTGCGGAGCGCCAACCTTCCAAATGTTCTCGTTCCAGTCCGTGTGCGCACCTAGACGCGGGACTGTAATTTAACTTTCGGACCAAGATTCTCATCCATGGCATCGCGCCGTTTGTCTTCGTGCCGTGTATAGTGCTGTGCTCATCGACATTTTATTTCTTTATTTCGGGACATCGAGTGGAAGTTTGGTGAGGAAAACAAATCCGGTGTGTGAATGTTACACCAATGGCAGAAATATGCTTTTACAGAGTCTGCTTTTTGTATTGTTTTATCGCATATTTCACTTGGTGACCTGTGATGCCATTTTTTTTTTTTTGTTGGGTTGGTTTAGACGGCAGCCCTATTCATCCCACCCTCCTCGAAGATAATCCTGACAAAACTAAGAGACCAGTCGCTGGCAAATGTTCTGTGATATTCTCAATAAAGCTATCGGTCATCTCGCACGAGCGTTCTCGGCCTCATTGATGCCTCAACCGGTCCGCACGCGTGGCCGTGTGATGTCTCCTATTCGTAATGACAGCGAGACAAGCCAACAACACCTAGAATGATCGAAGCATGTGCACTAGAATTCTGACGTCATCACAGTAAGATCGAGCGAAGACACTGATTGGATACGAGTGCTACGTCAGTGCTCGGCGGGGCCTCGTGTCCAATGAACACCTCGAAGGACGCTTGGCATCGGGCTCGGGTCCGAGTTTGGGCCATCCGACCGTGACTGACGACGTTCCATGGAGGAAGAGGAGGATGTTCGCAGGCCTTCATTGTTCTAGGTGGTCCCGACAGGCTTTTCTTGAGTTTCCCTCCCGGCTAAGCAGAGCTAGAACACTGTGACATTGAAGTCACGCACTGCCTGGTGTAGATCCACGCGTACAGGGGTCTCCGGGCCATGACGCGCAAACTACACGATACTACTGACAGCGAGATAAAGCTTACTTTTCACAGACTCGTCGCGGGTGGACATGTCACGTGACAACACAGATGGGGGCTCGCTGTAGCGAGTTGGCTTTTGAATACCAAGTTGCAAGACCCTTAATATCGAGTGAGATGGAGTAAATTTTGGGACACGGCCCCCGACTCAGCGTTCGTAGCGTCGGAGCCAGCAGTGGTCCTCCGTGTCGTTGTATTATTGTCATACAAGGGATATGCTTGAGAAGTATAGTGGGCCTTCCTCTCAAGAAGAGCTCCCAGGAAAATGCCGCTTTAGGACTTCTCCACGTAATCCCCCTAAGTCTGATGCCTTTTTTTTTTTTCAGCGGTGTTTTAGAGATATTCAGCTCTGGAAAAAAAAAAAAAGATTTGTCTTTGTCCTGACGCGATTAACGTACAGCGTCCATAACGGCGCTGTCATTGAGGAAATTGTGTCCTTTCAGATGTCGTTTGAGTGCAGGGAACATATGAGAGTCTGACAATGCAAACTCCGGCGAGTTAGGTGCGATTACAGTTTGAAGTCACAATCATTGCACTGCTGCAAGGAGGCAGTATGACAGAGTGAATTGTTTCAAGGGAAAATCACGCCCCGTTCAAGTGTTCCGGGATGTTTCTCGGCAATGGTGGCCCTCACCTTTTTTGCAAGGGGGCACAAGAGTGTTGTGCTACAAACTGGCAAAATCGCAAGCTAAAGTGCCAACTAATTTCCAGGTAGCGTCACTATACTTCTCAAACATCCCTCGTACATTAAAGCAGCCATAGCCTCCCGGAACGACGAGACAAACTGGCCCCAATGAAGCTAGCGAGCCGCTCCCGGCTGCCGGCTGCCATGGAGACCGTCAAACAAGGAACAACTAGCCGAATGGTTTCCCGAAAGGCCAGCGTCGGCTACACGGATCACGGCGATCGACCGAGCCTCTCCTGCGGTAGGATCCGTAGGCATTCCGATCTGGAGCGCCCGCAGGACGACCGGCGTCTCATGAGAGAGATGAGCGATCAATTCCGGAGAATGAGCTACGGTCGAACTTCCGAAGAGGTCATCAACTCTGCCAAGTGCTGGATGCAGCAAGAGGTGAGTCCGGAAGCGGCGGGCTTTCAACTAGTCTATAAATAGCGGTGTCCTAACTGCCAGAAAAAAAGAAGGTATGCAGGTGACCTGATTGAGACGCAACACGGCACTCTATAGAATAGCAGCTTCGCTACTTTTGGTAACTTGTAACAGTATTATATTTTTTGTAGAAAACTAACTTATAGTTTAACTCCGTCTTTCAAGTAGTAAGAAAGAAAACAACGACGTTACAGTTTGTTTGTTTTATAATAAAATTACAATGAATCCGGAAAATCAAATTATATCTTGTTATTTTCATTAACTTTGTGACCGTGTTCTGAGCGTCTGCGTTCGCTGGGCGCTAGATTTGGAATAAGCAGCCTTTCTGAGTCATGACTCAGTCGTAGCCAAGTGCAGTGCGAAAGATACATTCTTTGAATGCGTGCTTTCAAGCTTAATGACTTAATATTGGTACGTTTTTTTTTGTTTGTTTTTTTTTTGTTTTCATATTAGGAGGTTTCGGTAAAATAGGATCTGATATAATTGTAGCTTGCGCGGTTTTGACGATGTTGACGCGGGTGGGGAAGTGGGAAAGACCTAAGGCTATGCTTCATTTCGGGTCAGTGAGAGCCTGGACGAGCTGAGGCGGACGTGGGTTTCATAAAGGTGTGCTTTTGCTGAGAACCTTGTCGCTCCTTCAAATCTCCAGAACTTTCATCAGGGTGGATATGGGATCTCTTGTTTTAGAGATTATAGTCTGTGGTTCAAGACAGGTCTGTTTTATCCTGCTTTGTTTGTACTGTTCACGAGTCCGCCACTAAATCCTACACCCTAGGATTTTCAATCAGTTGTCTCTTTATAGTTTAGTGGTCACACACGGCAGTCAAATGCTCCTCGCATGAATAGTATATACTTGATATTTTAGCATTCGGGGGCATTCTTTTGCCTCCAGTCAGCTATTAAAAGTTCCTAAATAAATATTTGCATATCGTTTCTTGTCTTCGGTCTTAATCAAATGGACAGAGGTTAGTGTCATTGGTATACGTTAGCATGTTTAGAGTTTGTAATGCCGACAATATTGTTTAGGTAGACAATAAACATACATGGTCCTAAAATAAAACCCTACAGAACGTCATATTTAACTGCCATATAATCAGATGAAAAAATACCATTAATTTATTTGTCCAAGTTGCTTGGAATTGTGTAGAAAACCACCTTCTTATTATATCTGCTGCCTTACACTTTTGCCATAGTGAGACAATTTCTATTACAACACGTCATAATTGACACTGTGCGTTGTTTTCCGGAAATGCAAGTCTATGCCAAGTGTAAGTGTTTTGTTTGCCAGAGTGGCTTGAAATCTTAATTTTCATACATAAAAATGCTTGCCTTGTCGATTTTTCCCTTTGGATACCATACTGAGCTATTGAAAATATCCAACGTGTTGTTACGAAATTTTGTAATCTCTCAAACGATGTTGAAACTATAGGAGCCCAGGTACCGAACGGTAGTTGCTATTTACTTTTAGAGCGCAGCTCTTAGGCGCCCGTTTCCGGCTTGAGCGGCGTCGCCGTCGCCGTGGGCGTAACCGCGCGGTGCATTATGGGAAATGTCCCATAATGCACCGCGCGAGCCCCCCCCCCCCCCCCCGAGATCACGTGACCCCCCTCCCCCCGAGGTGCATTATGGGAAATGTCCCATAATGCACCTCGGGGGGAGGGGGGTCACGTGATCTCGGGGGGGGGGGGGGGGTTACGTGACCTGAGGGGTCACGTGCCCCCCCTCCCCCCGAGGTCACGTGACCCCCCCCCCCTCCCGGAGGAGATTGAAGAATGAGGGGAGGAGGAGGAGGGGTATACCCTCCCCTGAGTACCCTTCCCTCCTCCTCCTCAAGAGCTGCGCTCCAATTCGGCGTTACAGGGAGTTGTAAACGGCTTTCACTTTTTGATAGTCATCTTTCGAAACGGTAAATTTCGCAGCTTTTAATGCATTTTGGAAAGTATCACTTTCTACTATAAGGTTTATAGCATATTCCGTTGGCTTACGTATAAACATAGACACGAGTTCAATAGGTAAAACGTTGAAGTGATCATCTACACGAACGTTCTTAGTTCATTGCTGTAGCGACCGCCTCAACATCCGTAGAGGTGAACCGGTAGAGCATAATAATATAATCCTGCTGCGTTTGCTCAAAGGTATCTAATAATGGAGCGTTTGGACCTCTGTAAGCACCAATGTTCATAAAAGTTAACCCAATAGGATTTCGAGCTGTTGGTTAGCAAAATAAAATAAAATAAAAATGGATTTGATTTGATTTGATTTGATTTGATCGCAATTATGTGGCGATTTCGGACCCCATTTGAGGTTCATTTAAGGGTATGGTGTTAGAATTTCGGTGTTATAATATTTTTGAGCATTCCAGGGACGTTCTAAATCATTGTAAAGATTGTTGAAGTTGCTGATGTGGTAATAAGCTCTAATTTTTAATATATCACAGCTCAATTCGTTTCTATATTCCTTATGTTTTATTACTACAATGCTATTGCGAGGTTTTGTAGCCAATAGTTTTATTTGTGCACTTTAAGAAGTCGTTGAGTAGAATTAATTTGGTACGCTTGCAGCGTCCTAGTATAAATCGTTGCAGAATAAATGCTGCGTTATAACATTCGACATTCTGACTAGTCATCCCATTTTTCCAGTTCGTCTGTGATATTAGATTGCGACATGTTTTAATACAACGCTGATTAATATTATAAAACATTTGAACAATTGATTGCAATAAAATATGGCAAAATAAAATATATCAGAGGAATCAGAACAAAACAAATGCCATTCTTATTATGTTTATGGAATTATAGTTTACCTCATTCGTCATGTCATATCGTCTGGAGATCTCGCTATTGGCTTCTACGAAATTTTATATGCCCACACATGAGGCTCTTCTACGTTCGGATGCCTCTATGCTTTATAAAAAGGTAAAACGAAACTTCCAACTTCTCATATTAAGCACTTATCAGTAAAAGGTGCGCCACACGGTTAATCTACTTTATTCTTAGATAGATCCCGTGTCTCAAGACTTTCCTCCTGATTCTAACAGCGGCCGCGAACTGCCGTTGGTTCAACGATATCTAAACCGACCTGTGTAACTAGAATGTAAGAAGGTGATACTAAAATAATATGTTAGGAATTGCACAAAAAATAATTGATGGTGTCCAGTTGACAGCCACACGACCGGTCTTCAGGCGTGTGCATGGAGGGCGTAAGGCAAAGGATGTGTGTCGCGCAGAGCCAGTTGTTCTGGCCAGATCCCGGCCAGTGGTCTCGAGCGTGCTGCAAGGACTCCATCCGGTCCTCGCTGTACGACGAAGAGATGGTCGGCCTCAGGTGCGAGTGGGAGCGCAAGACGCAGAGGAAATTCCAGCAGAACCAGCGGCGCCTTCAGCAAGAACGCCAACGGGAAGAAGAGAACAAAAAGCTCCATGAGAGGCGACAGCGGTAAGTAGCACAGTTAATTGGGCTAAAAGTTGGCTTTGTCTGGCAGTTTAGTGGTTGGAAACCCCAAATTCGAAGCCAAGGATGCATAACCAAACTTGATATTTCTTGACCCGAATTTCGGTATTTCTGTCCTAAATTGCCAAACAAGTGCCAGGGGTAGCCTTCACCGCCTGGTTGTCTTCTGGCATCTATGATCCTCAACTCCCGAGCAAATGCCAGAATTATAGGCTTCACTGCTGGTTGTTTGGGTTGTCAGTCACCCGATACCCTCGGCTCATGTATGGCACTTTAGCACATATGTGCAAATGAGACAAAAGCCAAACTTTGCATTTCCCTGGCTCGTTAGGGTAAAAAACAAGTTATTGGCCCTAACTGATACTTTGGAGCAAAACCTAACTGGGCCTGTGTGAGGACCCTAGAATTGCCCTACTTGAGCCAAGTAAATCCGCACTCTCACTGCCCATACATCTTACAAAAGACAGCATCCGCTGCAGACATGATGACAAAATGAGCCTATTGCTATTTACCCATGCATCAAGAAGAGAAGTGTGGTCTACGCGCCACACGCGCCCGTCTTTCCGTATAAACGATTCGAAGTAAATAACTAAAATAAGGCGTTGACAAATGCACGACACCATCTGTTCTAGGCTTTTGCTTTAGAACACTTACTGCTGCAGACGCCAGCACGTGCGGCGCGTATACCTACATTCCCAGCATCCTCCTTGATGCTATGGGGGTAATTTAGCGATAGGTCTCTTTTCTGCGCCCAGGCCTCAAGTTCAAAGCATGTTTGCCTCATACATGCTCCGAAGATGTATGCACACAGTTATTGTATGACCAATGGGGCAGGGCCGTTATTCAAGGGCAGTGTCTGCGGGCTGTCGTTTGTATGATGTATTGTCAGTTTGGCCGCGGCTGAAAGGTTTTAAAGGCCGACGGCCGGACTCGGGATTCTGCAAGGCAGAAGATCCTCCTCACCATCGGGGAGGAGGAAACAGGCAACGGCGGGCAGGGTAGAAAGGGGGAGAGGAAGAAGCGGGAGGAAACGTGGAAAGCGCGAACTTGTCGTCGGGCTTTAAAGCCTTGATTAAGATCTTCAGGCCACTTTGACGCATGTTCCTGGCCGTTTATTTTCCCCGCTAAATTTAGCCGGGAAAATGACGTCACATCACTTGATGTCACGTGACCGATGCACAAATTCAGTTTCTCCGCTAGATTTAGCGGGAAAATTGACGTCACGTGACCTCACCACCAATTCAGTTTCCCCGCTAAATTTAGCGGGAAAATGATGTCACATGACTTCATGTCACGTGACCTATACACAAACCCAGGTTTCCCGCTAAATTTAGCGAAAAAGACTGATGTCACGTGACGCGATGTCACGTGACCTACACAAAAATTCAGTTCCCCCGCAAGATTTAGCGGGAAAATTGACGTCACGCTACCTCAAAACCAACCCAGTTTCCCCGCTAAATTTAGTGGCGAAAATGACGTCACATGACTAAAGGATATTAGTAACCCTTTATTTATTTAATGTTTACACGGACGATCTTAGTTGTGAATGCATGATGGAGTCCTGTCGCGCGCTCCTCTTGCAGTCTTCTTCGTCCTGTCCTTCTGGCGTGATCCTGCATTACTCCCCATTTCGTGATGGCCAAGGCACGGGTTGCCAATGTACATACATGGCGGCGAAGTTGTGACTTGGTCCGAAGTCTTGAGGGCTGGCGTAACGCTGGTTTGAGTGTTGATTTATGTGAGATTTCCAGACTCCCAATTTATCCGGGCTTAAGACGATCGATTGACACAACGTCTTGCCAATTTCCTAGGTCTAGAAGGAATGTCTTGGAGCTGCGGTGAGTGACAGGGTATAATCTGTCGTAAGGGGCGTGGAGTGATTTTCGTGCTGCATCTCGGAGGACAAAAACGTGTGTACACATGTCCAAGTCTTTGCTTTAGGACACCGCTGTCCATAGTTGGTTTCTTTGTGGGCTGAGGGTGTAAGTCTTTCATCGTCGTCTTCAACCTGGAGACCTAGTTTGCATGTCTGGCACAACTTTCTCTCGAAGTGTGTGGAAGAACTCGCCAGGCAGTCTTAGGTTCGTTCCATACCAATTCAGCTGGTGTGTGTGCATGTGAGATCTGCTTTATAGACTGAGCGAAGACGTACTAGGACAAGCGGGAGGGCCTCTGTCCAGTTTGTTCGATTGTTGTAAGTCTTTAGCGATGTTTTGAGTTAGCGATGAAAACGTCAAACGAGATCATTTGCTGCCAGATGATAGGCCTTTGTGTGGAGGTGGGTTGTTTCTAAAATACGTAGGAGCCAAGAGAACAGATTGGGTTCGAACTGTCTTCCGCTGTCAGTTGCGATCTTGGCTGGTACACCGAATCGTGACACCTACATTGATATGAAGGCTTAAGCAACTACTTCAGCTCTGATTTTGAGTGATGGCGTGGCTTCCGGCCAACGGGTAAATCTGGCAATAGAGGTTAGAATACTTGTGAAACTGCCAAGATACAAACAAGCTTAATGTGCACTTAAGAAAACTTGGCGTGGGGAAGTTCGAACCTGCCAACCAGTGTGGTCGTATATCGATTGATATTGGCCTTTTGACACTGGTGGCAGGTGCGTGCCTACGGGCGGACGTCAACATTGATGTTGGGCCAGATAATCGGGACGTCACAAGGCGTTGGGTGGCTCTAATGCCTGAATGTGCTAGTGAATGAAGGGCCGTGAAGGGTGGACGAAGAAGGTCATGGAGAACAAACAACCTTAGTCATGGGCGTACCAACCCGGGGGGGGGGGGGCGCTTGCCCCCCCCCAGTTCTCAGAGGGGGGGGGGCAAGGCATGTGTTCTGCCCCCCCCCCCTGATATAGCCGCCACTGGGCAGGGCAAACACTGGCCGGTACCAATGGCACCGCCCCCCGGCCCTGGGGGGGGGGGGAGTCTGGTTTGCCCCCCCCCCCCCCCACACTCAAAAACAAGTTAGTACGCCGTTGACCTTAGTGTTCCTGTAGAGATGTCACACGTTTAAGCTTTAGTGCACTATGGAAGCTTAATGTCCTTGAATTCGAGTGCCGTGTGTCCAGAGCGAAAACATTGAAGCTCTTGGTCAGACTGTTGAGACAGCGCCATACGGTGAAAGTCGATGGTGTTTAATACCACCCCCAAAATCGAAATTTTTGTTTTGTTGTTGTTTTTTTTTTTTGTTAGGCAAATTAATGTTTTGTTATGAGACTTCACAATTAATATTTTGCTACAGAGTCACGAATATTTTAATAAAGCCCCCAAAAAAACAGAAGCTCACGGCCGGAAGTCACGTGAGTACACCTGACCCCTTTTTTTTTTTCTTGTTCCTTTTCTTGGCGTGTGAAGAGACAACGAACTTGCGTGCATCGTTTGTCGTACGATTGTTTCGCACTTATATCCCTTCCGCTCGATGTTCTGCGCTTGAACATGAATTGACCGGCACCACCAACAACGGTTCCAAAGTAGCGGCCCCGCTACCGTCGCAATGTTGGTCCGTCGTGCGCCGCTATCGCGTCGTCCAGCCCGCGGTACGTCGCCATGTTGAGAATGACGTGTACATATATACTTCCTCTGATCTGTGCAACTTTTTCTTTTTCGATAAACGTATTTGCATTTTTTTGGAGGCCACAAAAAATGGGGTTAATATTTTTTTTTTTTTTTTTTTATTGAGTGTGTGCCTTAGATCACCCACGACTTTGAATATATTTGGTACAAGAAGTAGTGTTAACGCCACGTTATTATGGAAAAGAGAGTGAGCGCGACTGAAACCGACCAATTCTCAACCGGCTGTTTTCGGGCGGAAAGAAACAGAATTCCGAGCTAAGAGTGTCGCCAAAATTTCCCTTTCAAATGTACTGTACTTCTTTTTAGTTGGGCGTAGTTTCTGGGGGAGGAAAGAAAGAGGTCGGCATTGTTATTAGGTGTACTGTTGCGAAACCGCTCCTACGCCTTCTTCGGACGCTTCGGTCATGATACATGTTGGAGCATTAGGCACCGGATGAACCAGCATGGTGGCATTCGCTAGATAATAATAATAATAAGCTTTATTTACCCTATAAGTATGTTGGGAGCTGAGAAAAAAAGCTGCTTGAACAGCTTTTTTCCTCAGTCTTGATCCTCTCAAAGGCAACGAGTCTGCGGTCGCTCCAGATATCTTGGTCTTTAAGGTTCTTAGGCAACAGGGCCTCGTAAGAGGTTGAATTGTAGGAGTACATTGGAGAAGGAAGCGGTTTAAAAAAAAAAGTTAATAAAGCCGAGGAATGTTTGCAGTTTCTTGATGTTCTGGGTTCTTGGAAAACGGAGAATCGCCTCTCCCTTATCTGGTTGCGGTCTAGAGACTGAACCGAATGTAAGTGATTTAGCGAGAGACGAGACGAGCGACGGCGAAAAGCGACGAGAGTCAGCGACGAGCGACGGAGATTCCTCACTGTTGTTCCTCGCGTCGCTCGGTTTTACAGCGAAGCTGTATACCTCTACCAGCCAAGGAAATTTTCGTGTCGTCGTTGTAAGCAAAAAAAAACTCCCGGCGAACAATGGACCTTTTGTAGAAATACGCGGTGCGCATGGGCGGAGTATTTCATGCGCCTGGGTTCGAGAGTATCTAGTTCCAAACAATCCGCCATCTTGCATTTCTCGCCTTTGAGCGGTTTCGTTGTGTCGACCTCCGGGCGGTAGATTACGCACGATGGGGACAAAGGTGAGCTTGGGGAAGCCGTATCTAGGTCACATCGCCTCAATGGGTGAACAGGATGTAGCTGACGTTTTGGGTGTGGAACGGGTGGGAGAGGCCTTGGGCGCGCGTTGTTTTCCAGTCACCTAGTCTCGAACCGATTCGCGTGTCGAGGTGGCAGCACATATTCGCCAAGAGGTCCATTGAAGGCAAAACAGCATATCTCCTTTGAAATCAGGCATACAGCATACAGCTCAGTATCCGTTTCAATAAAGAAAACCACAAAACAAGCCTCAAAACCGCATGATGCATGATAAGGCGTGTGTGAAAAATAGTAACACCCTCCCACGCCTTCCAGTAAAGATTAGGTTTCCAGCTGCTTCGAAAGGGGTTGACGTCATTCGAAGCCCTCGTGTGAAGTGCGAACCGCATAATGGATGATAACGGCGCCTGCTACCGCGGCGACGGCAGCTTGCGACGTGGGGAGTGACGTCACTAGCCTTTCATTTATAAAAGAAGAACCCACCTATACCCCGTTTCACCTTACGTTCGGACGCAGCGGATGCCACGAGCTATCTTAGCCAATCCCGTTCTGTGGACGTGGCCTGTGATACGCTTTCCGCGCGTCGCTGTGCCCCCTCTCTAAGGTCACGTGACACTCACACGGCCTCCGATTGGCTCCGATGGCTCGTAACATCCGCTGCGCTTAAACGTAAGATGAGACGGAGTATAGCAACTGATTTCATTGTTGCTGCAGTACCGCGATGAATAGGCCACGCATAGTTAGGACTCCCGAGGAGCAGCGTGAAAACTATAGGAGCGGCACAGGGAAAAGAAACGGCAATACGACCAGCGGTGGCGTGCTGCGACCGGCTGCGGCATTTCGTATAGTGCAGTAGGCAATCGTTGCAGGTGATACCACAGCTTCGCTGACCAACCACCTTCACAGCGTGGATTGTTTAGATTTCTAGAAAACGTCGCTCATCGCCTTGGTCGCTTGCTTTTGTCGCTTTCATGCGGTTTGCGTCGTCGCGCGACTGACCGAGCGGCAGCTAAGCGCGTCGCCTTCGCTTGTCTCGTCGCTCGCCAAATTGCTTACATGCAGTTTATATATAATTCCGGTCGTATCAAGACAATGCCCAAGAAAAATGAACTATTAAACGCCAGATTGACATTTCTTTAAACCTAGAGTGGGGCGATGTACAGAATCTTATCAGCGAGTTCGGCAAGGTCGACTCGTCGAGAGGAATGATGTTTGTAGGTATGACGTCACTGACACAGCCACATCACAAGCGCTACAGCTGCGCCGCTAGGGAACCACTGTATATAAGGACATACGATGGAGGAAGTAAAAGTTGTCATCCACCTCGGTACCCGAGCACGAGCCACATGGTGTCAGAGCTGATTCGAACCGCTCGCCCAGGTGCCGTTATGAGATAAAAAAAGCAACCAGCCTATGACAACGGCACAGCAGCTGGACGCGCTGCCATGTGCGACGCTACTGCAACCACCAAAGCCCCTGGACATATCTGGAGACGTGTGGCGGAACTGGAAGACGTGAAAATGTGATTCCCGACTGTTTTCTACGGCAACGTTCCTCAACCGCCAACCAAAAGAAGTCCAGGCGGCGACCCTGTTAATGATCGAAGAGAAAGATGTAAGAAAAACCTTCAGCACGTTCACATTTGCGAGCGAAGACCAGAAGCAGGGCGTATATACTATCATTGAGAAGTTCGATAGCTTCTACCGGCCCGCCGCGAACTTGGCCTACAACGAGTTCGTATTTGGTACAAGGGACCAGAAAGAAGAGGAGCCCTTTAACGAATGGTTGACGGACATTCGTGTCCTAGCAAACAACTGCGAGTCGGACTTGCTAGAAGAACGCCTACTTCGAAGTAGAATAATTCTCGGCATTAGAGACAAGAAACTTCAGCAGAAGCTAGTTAACGAGAACCCTTCGTACACCAAGGCGGTGGAAATGTGCAGAGCCTGGGAGCAAGGAGAGGAAAGGAATAAGCGAGTACGAAACGAGGGGAAAACGCACGAGATGGAATCAATGTGGTACAAGGAAGCAAGGGTCCACTTCAAAGGTGTGATTTCGGTGCGCACAGGACTAGCGTTTGTCCAGCGGCCGGAAAAAAAATGCAATAAATGCGGAAAACTTAATCACTTCGCTAAAGTCTGCAAAGGATCAGGTACGAAGCCAAAGTGCAGACGCCTTCCACAAAAAGAAGTGCACGAAGTTATGGCTAGCGATGATGAGACAGTTTATCTACTAGCGTTGACAGTGTGTACTGTGTCTCGTGAAGATCTTTGGTCAGCTTCAGTGAAGCTAGAAGGCATGCCTGTTTGCTGTAAAATAGACACCGGAGCAAACTGCTGCATTATCTCGAAGGCAACACTATGCCAACTTACGACAAAGCCAACCATAAAATGTAGTGTTATCCTAAACACGTTCTTCGGCCACTCAGAGGGTGCGTCAGAAAACGCCTGCCTCGACCTGCATTACGAAGGCAAGAAGTGTCAAGTTGGATTCTTCGTTGCGCGCCAAGAGGTCCCAGTTACCCTTAGAGGCAGCGTAGCAGAACACCTAGGACTTACTATCCACGTTGCAGGTGTGAGCGGTACGAAATTTTACGAGGCGGCTCGTCCCTTTGAAGCCGTTTTCCAGGGACTCGGCCAGCTAAAGGATGTGGTTTACGACATGAAACTACAACCAGGAGCCAAGGGTGTCGTCAAAGCTGCCAGATGACTGCCTGTGGCCCTGCAGACAAAGTCAAGACCGAGCTGGACCGCAAGGAAGCTGAGCATGTCACCATAAAGGTAACATAACCGACCGAATGGTCCAGTTACATGGTTGTTGTCGTAAAAAAAGACAAAGTTAGAATTTGCTTGGAGCCATCTGACCTCAATAGATCACTATTACGTGAACATTACCCTACGCCAACATTAGAGGATGTTTCTCCACGTCTTCACTGCGCCAAGTTCTTTTCAACCGTAGACGGGTCATCCGGCTTCTGCCAAATAAAGTTAACAGAAGCAAGTTCCTACATCTGTACCATGAGTACTCACTATGGCAGATACAATTTTCTGCACATGCCGTTCGGGATTTCAACGGCACCAGAAGTTTCCCAACGCGCAATGCACGGTGTTCTAGAAGGACTGAAGAATGTGGCAGTCGTTAGGGATGATATCCTAGTTTGGAAGACTACAAAGCGAGAACACGACGAGAGTCTGAAAAGTCTGCTGCAACGCTGCGCGCAGCACGACCTGAAGTTGAATCTAAAAAAGTGTCGTTTCTTGCAGAACCATGTGCGATACTTAGGCCACATTCTGACGACTCGGGGGATGAGCCTAGATCTCGAACTGGTCGAGGACATACTCGCTGTACGCGAACCCAGAGAACGTAAGGAACTCCAAGTTTTTCTTGGCATGACTAACTTTGTGGCCAGGTTTATCCCGAACATGTCAGCGCAGTGATTATTCAGAATGGACACCCCATCGCCTACTCATCCCGCTCCCTCACCGCAACACAAAAAAAAATTACAGTGGCTTAGCTCGGCTATGCCAGTATATACGTAGCGTGAGCTTAGGCTCAGCTGGTTATTCTTAGCTTTCCTGGTTGTCTAGGATTAGCTTAATTATCATGCTTACTGCTGCTTTAATGACACACACAAGGTGGACGTATTATGCGACTACTTCGGGATCCGATGAGTTAAGCTTCTCCGCTCTTCTGCGCCGCTGAGCAGCAATTTCGCTCTCCTTCTCCATGGCAATACCACACTGGCAAACGCCCCGCTATATGTATACCCCCACTGATACCTCTGCGCATGCGCACAAAATGAGAGGCGCTATCAAGCGGCTCCGGTGCAGCGTCAGACTTGGCTACTGCGCAACAGAGGCGCACAGCTGGGCACGCGGCGGCGCCAGTGCGTCTGCCGCGGCTATGACGTCACTCCTCTGGAATGCGCAGACCGCCGAGGCGCGCGCGGCGGCGGCGGCTCCGGCGCGCCAGCCGTGCAGCCGCCTCGGTGGCTCGATTCTTCGTCCGGCTGTCGAAGCAAACGGTCGCAGAGTCATGGGCTCCGTCGGAGCTGAGCAAGCGGCAATCCCTTGCCGCGGTGATAAGGTTGTTGATTTGCCCGCTGATTATCGTTTCTTGCTGCCTACGCTGCCAGTGAGCGACCCGCTGAAACGCACGGTGTTTCTGCATGCCGATATCGGAGCAAGGCCCTACCGAATCGAGGATTTTAAGGAACCTCTGCGGCAGCTCGGCGTTCTCAAGCAAGTTGCTGGAATGGGGGTGTTCCAGATGGGACACGTCTGGACGGTTCGTCTCAAGTCAACCGCTGCTAAAGACCAGCTGTTGCAGCCCGGCAAGTTCCAGGTGAAGGGCGGCTGGTGTGTGCCGATCGACCCTGAGCGGCGGGAGGTACGCATGAAGTTGCATTGGGTGCCACTCGACGTACCCAGTGACACACTTAAGAAGGCGCTGGGAGACTACGGCGTAGTCCGGGAGATAACCCGTGAAAGGTGGCACATCGACGGGTTCGAAGAGGTCGAGACGACGACGTGTGTGGCACGCCTAGCGCTGAAGGAAGGGACATCGCTGGAACGCCTGCCGCATCAGCTCCGGGTCTCCGGCGGTGCCGTGCTGGTTGTTGTGCCGGGACGAGCGCCGCAATGCCTGCGGTGCAAGAGATCCGGTCACATTCGACGTGACTGCAAGGCGCCTCGCTGCAGCGAGTGCCGCGGGTATGGACACGAGCGACAGGAGTGTATCAAGTCCTACGCCCGAGCAGCGGGTGCTCGGAACGCCGATGACGAAGCGAACGAACACGTGATGGATGTGGACGAGGCGGAGCGTGCGGCGGCCCCCTCGGTTCCTGTTCGTCTAGCGACAGGATCGGCGCCGTCGACGTCTTCAACGGGGGCTACAGAGCCCAGTGAAGAGTGCGAGAAGAAACGTCGATCCAAAGACTCTACTTCGGAGGAAACGACAGCTAAGAAGCCATCGGCAGAGGACTCAAGACGTGCGGGCGCCCCTGGGGCTGCGGTGGTCAGCGACCAGCCACAGAAGGATGATACAGTCGGCACGGAAAAGACTGAAAAAACGGAACAGAACGCTCGGGATGGGACCACCGAAGCGACGCCGGCTTCAGCTCTTAGCGACGACTCTGATAACGACGCGACCACTGCGAAGAAAAGATTGGCAGACAGGGCAGCAGTCACGGACGAACTGGCACTTCGTCGCCTGGAGCGTCAGTGGACTCTCGTCGGGAAAAAGGGCCGATATTCTTCGCGGAGCCGATCGCCACCCGGTAACCGTGAGAGCCGCCTGTCTCAGTAGTGGTGGTAACACCCTCGACGTTCGATAGCAGTGGTTGCTAGACTGCCCGCGTAGTGTAGGCTCCTTTCTCTCAAGAATATGGCATCGAGCGCGGCCTGTCTGCGCATAGGTACCTTGAACGTAAGAGGGCTTTCAGCTAGGCGGAGGCAGTACCAGCTCAGGCGCATATTTCTTGAAAAGGACTTAGATGTCATAGCCGTGCAGGAGACAAAAATTGAGAGCGAGGAGCTCACAGACTGTATGGCGCGCCAATTCCAGTCCCGTTATAACATATGTGTCAGCCATGTGGTGGGGACGTCGGGGGGTGTCTGCCTGTTCATTAAGAACTCAATTGGTATTTCTGTAGAGGAGGTCACCTCACACGATGATGGGCGCCTTGTTCTTTGCGACTTCCGCTTGGCGGACCAAGAGTACCGAGTGATTTGTTTGTACGCGCCGAACTCAGAAGCACAACGGTGCACTTTCTTTGAAAGCCTAGCAAGCTATCTTAACTGTAAGAGGCTTCTGATTGTGGTGGGCGATTTTAATTGCACTTGTGATCCCGAAGATAGGGCGTTTCAAAGCCGTCGCAGAGACAGAAGCGGTGCTGTCTGGAGTGAGTTAGCAAATGAGCATAATCTGGAGGACGTGGCGCACTGTGGGACGGGCATGAAGGGCGTACAGTATACTCATTTCCAAGGGCGCAGTCACGCGCGACTAGACAGGGCGTACGTCTCCGTAGAGCTTGTGCCTCTGTGTGATGCTTACCTCGTTCACCAGATCAGTTTTAGTGACCATTGCCTGGTGACCTTTGAGATAGGTGCCAAAAAGAAAGATCGACCCCGATTTAACTGGGGGACCTGGAAAATGAACACTAAGCTTCTAGATGATGAAGTGTTCACCGACGCGGTGAAACGGCGGATTGAGACATTAGAAAGTGTCAAAAGTAGTCTATGTGTTTATAAATGGGAAGAGTTCAAATTAGCAATAAAAATGGACGCAATTGAAAGGTCAGGTGCCCTCAAGCACGAACAGGCAAGAGAGGAAAACCATTTGCGTGCCATTTTGAGGCAGTTGGTTTTAGAGGAGTGTAAAACGCCGGGGTTGTTCATCGAGGACATAAATAACATAAAAGGTAAACTGCAGGCCATAGAGGCTGAACGCTATAGGGGTGCAATTGTTCGGTCGCGGTCCGAAAGATTTCTTGCGGGTGAGACGCCGACAAAGCGTGCATTAGCTACGGAAAGGAGATACGGGCGTGTCAACGAAATTATCGAAGTCGATTATCAAGGCATCACGACAAGAGACCCAGGGCTGATCGAGCACGCTTTTGTGGATTATTATGAAGAATTGCTGAATCAGAGGGTCCCAAATGAAGAAGGATTTGCGAGGAACTTCCTTTCGGCAGTACCACAGATAAGCAGCGACGTTAGAGAACGTTTAGAAGAGCCGATAAGTTTCACCGAAATATTAGAAGCCATCGACGAGATGCCATCCGGAAAGACACCAGGCCCGGATGGGTTAAGCGCTACTTTTTTTAAAAAGTTCAAGAACGACATCGCCGGGTTTTTACTACGTGTGTACCGTGAATGTTACGAACGCCGGGCTCTCCCCCCTTCCTTTGTTTTTACTCATACAGTCCTTATTCCAAAAAGTGAAGACCCGTGTAAATTGCGAAATGTAACCAACTATCGACCAATTACGTTAGCCAACGTGGATTATAAAATTCTAATGAAAATTCTTGCAAAGAGACTGCAAGGGGTAATTACAGACGTGGTAGGGGAACATCAGACGTGTGGCATCAAGGGGCGCACGATACTGAGCAACGTTCATGTAGCACGAAGTGTATTAGAGCTTTGTGATCGAGATGCACGCAGAGTAGCGCTTTTGCAAATAGACCTCGAGAAAGCATTCGACAGGGTGTCACATGAAATACTGTTCTGTATTTTAAACCACGTCGGCGTCGGGAAAGTGATTTTAGAAGGGATAAAAATGGCATATAGGGACTGTACGACTAGCCTTATAATCAACAAAAGCGTGACCAGACGCATTCCAGTGTTAGCATCGGTCCGCCAGGGATGTCCGCTCTCGCCTTTATTGTTCGCTATCTTTCTTGAACCCTTCTGCCTTAGTGTCATCAACAGTCGTGTTGTGCGTGGTTTTTCTTTAAACGCGTGTGAAGTAAAGCTTCTCGCGTACGCGGATGATATCGTCATTTTTTGTAACGACCGTGAGAGTGTTTCAGAAGCTGTCCAGCTCACGAAAAAATACTGTAATCAAACTGCATGCGCTGTAAATTGGACAAAGAGTGCGGGGATCTGGCACGGGCACTGGGATGTTGCTCCGCCTGTGTTCGAAACCATCCAGTGGTCTACGGAGCCAGGCGTATACTTGGGCGTGCCCCTGAAGCACTATCAAAACAGCAATGAGTTGTGGCATGACGAAGTGGAAAAGATGAGTGTCAAAGCGACTAAGTGGAATGGAAAAGATTTTTCTGTATTCGCGCGGGCTACCGTTTGCAATTTATTCTTTGTAGCCAAAATTTGGTATCTATTGCAAGTGTTACAATGCTCGCGTATTCATTTGCAACGAATGCACAGAGTATTTGCTGTTTTTATCTGGGATTCAAAGTGGGAACGGTGCAGGCGAGACAACCTTTTCCGTCGTGTGAGGTCAGGAGGACTAAGTTTGTCTCACCTATTTGTACGGCAACTGGTGTCAAGGTTTCTGTTTTTGCGGGACCAGGCGAACCCTTTTCTACGAACAGTGATCCAAGTACAATTATGGCGAGCATTACCAGAGTTCGTCGTTTCGTCGTGTGACAGCTATTGTGGAAGCGTAAACGGTTTCCTCAAAGAGGTTGTATGCGCTTACCAATTTCTCAGAGCGCGTTTTTCCATGGAGTATTTGAGTTCGGTGTCTCGAAAACATCTATCGCGAGACCTTGTCGACACTTTATTTCCAGTGCCACTGTATCGAGCATTGTACCCTGACAACTCGGATCGTGATGTGCTTGCCCGAGTGAAAAGGATGGCAATCCGGGGTTCAGTCAAAAGTTTTTTTTTCAAGTTACACACAGATACCCTCCCTGTCAAAACATGGTTGGCGAGAAGGGGCTTGACTGTACCGTGGGGTGAAGATTGCCACCTATGTAAGAGCCCAGAGACTGTGGAACACGTGTTCCTTGATTGTTGGGATGCCATCCTTTTCTGGGATGTGCTCCAGCGCACGCTCAAAAAAGATCTGCCGCTCACGGCTCGTGGCATTAGGTTTCTCTCAGTGCTGGACAAGTCTTTCCCGTACGACCTTGTACTACTACTGGGTTTGCACTCTATCTGGAAGAGTAGGATGGCCGTACGTCATGCTGATCTGGATTTGCGATCTGTCCGACTTTACTTTATTGAGCATGTTGCCATGCTCGCCCCAGTGTACCACAAAGTCTATTCGGGAATGGATTGGTTGCCGACGTTCGAAAGCTTAGCGATGCTTCGAGAATTTTAACCCCTTCCCGCCAGCCGAAAGACCGGCAGGCGGCACTCTTTTAAACCCCTTAACGCCGCTAACATGCAATGTTAGCAGGCAACTCTACATTGTATAGTATTGAAAGTGCCTGTCTTGTTTGTGTTCATTTATAGCAATAAATAAAAAAAAAAAAAAAAAAAAAAAAAGCCTCGGTGGCTCCGAGGCGAGAGCGCTGGCCTACGGATCCCCATGTGGCGGGTTCGAATCCCGGCCGAGGTGCCCGTAACCTGACGGAGGCTTATTGCGGAGGAGGCCCCGTGTAACCGAGCTTTCGGTTGCACGTCAAAAGATCCCCAGGTGGTCCAAATTAATCCTCAGTCCTCCGCTGGGGCGTGCCAGATGCTCGTCGTTGGTTTGGTACGTAAAACCCCCAAATTTGACTTTTTTGCGCCAGCTGTGCGCCGTGTGACGTCACTGCTCCTCGCGCATGGGCAGCACGGCTCTCCAGGAGCCATGCGAAACTGCTCAACCTCGGCCAGTGTAGCTCACGCTACAAAATATGCCCAGATAGAAAAAGAGACGCTGGCTATTGTTCACGGATGCAGCAAGCTTAAGGATTATATCTTGGGGCACTCGGCTGTGACCGTTGAATCCTATCATAAGCCACTGGAAGCAATTTTTAGGAAGCCCCTATGTGATTGCCCCCTGCGCCTACAAAGAATGAGGCTTGTGCTGCAGATACCCTATCACAGTGAAGTACAAGCCAGGGAAAGAACTTTTCCTGGCTGACGCACTCTCAAGGTTTCCAACCAAAATCATGCTGAAAGATGAAACCGAACAATTTCAAGTTAACGTCGTTTCCACCCTACCGATTTCAGATGCACGACTGGCAGACATCCTGCAGGCGACGGAAAACGACACGGCGCTCAAGCAGCAGCTTCGTGAGTACGCATCGACTTCTTGGCGGGCTGAGAAACGCGAAGTCCCAGAAGAAGTTCGACCGTTTTGGAACTACAGAGAAGAGATGCACGTTCAAGACGGTCTTGTCTTCAGGAGTAACAAAGTGGTGATCCCAGCGTTAAAGAGAATGGAAGTTTGAAAAATCTTGCATGCAGCACATGGGGGTGAAGCGAAAATGAAGACGCGCGCCATAGAAGTGATGTATTGGCCGACCATGTCAAGCGATATCGAAGTTCTTGCGAACTCATGTGAAGTTTGTAGGAATCACAAGCCCAGAAACGCAAGGCTACCTTTACTGAGCCATGAGCTGCCAACCCTCCCGTGGCAGGTGGCGGGCGCAGACCTGTTCTACCACGGCGGCCGTACCTTTCTAGTCATTGTTGACTTTTATTCCTTTTTCTTCGAAATGAAGGAACTTCGACAGTCCATGGCTAGTTCAGTGGTCTCCGTCTGTGCAGAAGTCTTCGCCACGCATGGATTGCCAACTAAACTGTGCAGCGACAATGGACCCCCTTCAATAGCCGAGATTTCAAGGACTCCGTGAGCAAATTCCGAATCACTCACGTGACGTCAAGTCCTTAACCACCCCCCCCTCCAATGTGATGGCAAAGCGCGCCGTACAAGAGGCAAAGAAACTGCTGACAAAGTGCGGCTGCAACAGCCTTGATTTGTGCAGCGCCCTCCTGGAATGGCGCAACAGCCCAAGGGATCAGCTGCTGAAGTCTCCAGTGCAAAGACTAATGGGTCGCCAGACACGGACGTTACATCCGGTTCCCGACTCCTGCCTGCAGTCAGCCATCGTAGGGCCCAGCGAGGTGCGAAGTAGAGATGGGTCGCTCAGGAGCGAGCCGGATCTTCTGAGCCGCTCTTTTCAAAGAGCGAGTGAGCCGTGGCTCAGTAAAAGTGAGCGGCGGTTCTTTTGGGAGCCGGTTTTCTCTCGTTGCCGTGCCAAGTCTCGAGTCAGAGCCGGGTCAGGGCTGGGCTGGCTGGGCTGGCTGGGCATTGGCCGGGTCTTTTGCTGGGTGCGATTTGAACGCCATCTATTAGTAGTGCGGGAAAGCAACTCTATTACGTCCCTGCTGCCATGACGGCGAAAACAGCCTTTTTGCCAAGGAGGATAGAAGGATAGAAGATATAACCTCCTTGCTTTTTGCTGACAAAAGTGGCACCTTCCTGCTAGTGCGGTAACTGAATGGGGCTTTGGCGCTAGCGTCGACTGATCTACGAAACATAAGTTTCGTGGATCTTAAGTACTTTGTTGAATTGTATTTTTTGTGTTGTACTTCAAATTATTTCGACATTAACTTTGTATGGATGCGCATGTATATAACTGAATAAAGTTGAAAAAAAATTCACGATTTTTGTTCTTATTTTTACTAAAGTGAATTTTGAAGCACCACAAGAACAGAAAACCTAAAGTAATGACGATTAGTTTTTTTTTTTTTCTTGAACAATACATTCATTCTGTCTTTTAGAGTATCATAAGCATTCTATCCCCAATATCACAAAATAAAGGGTCATTGCAATTCAAAAATCGCGCCTTTAAAATAAGAAATTGATAAATTTATTCTCCATACTCACTGGAAGCACCTATAACACGGCTATTTACTAATGCATTTTTTAATACCAAATAACTAGACTGCATAGCACAGGTTACAATGTAACCTGTGCTATGCACTCTAGTTATATGGCTTTGAAAAAAGGATATATGCATGAGTAGAATAACAGTGTTATAAGTAGTTCACTGCTACCTTCGAAGCGCCGCGCCAGCACACGATGCACGATCGGCGAGAATCGTGAGACATCGTTCGAACGGCAGCGGTCAACGAACGGCGCCATCCGTGGACCCGGCTCCGACAGTACGGTTCGGGACATCTACGGGCACGGCTCAGTGAACGAGAGAGGGAGCGGACTTTCTCTCTCCGAAAGAACCACGGCTCACTCGTTCTTTAATGGAGCGGCTCAAAAAGATCCGGCTCACTCCTGAGCGACCCAGTCACCAAAGTGAGCCGGTGAGCCGTTCAAATGTGCCGGTTCATTTCAGTGAGCTGAGCCGTTCCGAGCCGCTCACTGAAATGAGCCGTTTTGCCCATCTCTAGTGCGAAGCCAACTACAGGTGATCCGCAACAAGGCAACGAACGTATTACAACAAAACAAGGGCAACTTCCAGAACTGCACGAGGGTCAGCAGGTGTCCACATTTGACACTATAGCACACGCGTGGTCTCCAGCAGTCGTCGTAAAACGAGCCGGGCCTCCTCGCTCTTATGTGATTGAGACTGACGACGGGCGCGTGCTAACGCGAACGAGAGAGCACCTGCGCGCATTGCCGCCTCAGCCGGAGCCAGTGATCCCGATCCCTGGAACGCCCGAACTGCCCAGGCAACAGACCACCCCTGTTCCCATAAGAGAAGCCCCTGCAAACAAAACCCCCAGCCAGGACCTCAGAAAAAGTTCAAGGCAGCGGCGGAGCCCCAACAGATACCCAAGGCCCGAACATTAACCATTTTGTTTTCTTTATTTGTTTTTGCGGGCTTGCCGCGTAGGGGGCAGAGATAAAGGCATGGTGCCTGACGAAAGGGAGTTTTAGAATAACGTACGCAATTTTAGCGCACGCTAGCGCTAAATTTAGCGCTTGTATTAGCGCACGCGACGCGAGAGAGTTTTAGAATAGCGTTTCTCCGTCGCGACGCAAAAGCCCAAGCATCTCGCGCTTGCGACGCCACCAAGTTACAGTCACAATTTTTATTTCACGCACGAAACGCTGTAACTTTAGAAAAAACAAGTTTCTTGGTCCAGAGTACCATTTTAGATTTGTTTAAACATGAGAATGCGACGCGAGTGGTTGACCGGTCGTGTCCGCTTGCGTCGCCTCGGCAAGAGAGGTCTCGTGTACTGACCTTCGCACATCGTACCTTCGCCGAGAAATGTTCGCGCGTAACAAGCATCAAGTTGCCGGTGATCGTTGCCAAACCGAGTACAATGTCGTCCCGCATTGAAAATCGCAGTCGCGAGGATGCCGCCGACGTCGGACTCACGACGCCGCCAAAGCAGCCGCATGGCAGCCGCCGACATAATCCTGGGAGCCGCCATTTTTTTAACTCTGCTCGTCTTGGCTTTAGCCAACTCCTCATCACGAATCCTCCTTGGAGAAGCGCAAAGGCTCTTTGCGTACGCACGCTATTTCCGAGAAATAGCGCACGCTACAATTGCGCACGCAAAGCGCAAAACCTGGTTTGCGTTCGGAGCATGCGCAGTGGTGACGACGCTATTCCTTGCGTACGCAAAGCTTTAGCGTGCGCTATTCTAAAACTCCCTAAAGCCTCTGCCCCCTAAAGTTCAACAGCTCAAAGTAGTTACATAATAACACATTCAACAAAACATTATACAGTTAAAATAAAACAAGAAAAACAAGTCAAAGAAACAAGGGAAAATAGACACTACATTCATTTGCATAAAAAACACCATAAACGTCAGTAAGCGTTGGTCGTGAAAAACCGAAAACAATAAAAACAGACAGTAACAACAAACGAAAAATCTAGAATGCAATATTATATACCACCGACATATCAGCATCAGCAGAAAGTTCACATGAAGGAATACAATGAGAA